>OU342741.1:271291883-271490308 GCA_910589775.1 Avena eriantha | reverse complement strand
GACCACGAACGGTAGTATGCAATCTAACTAATTCCCAATGGAACAACAGATCACACTCAATATAGTTGGCAGATTCGAACACAGGGTATTCCAGAGGTTCTATGAAAGAAACAACTCCAAATATTTTAACGTGGTCTTAAACCCTAACTTGTGACGGCTACGGAGGTTTATATGAGGGCTGGGGCGTCCTCCCCTCTAAACGGCCTAAAAACAGCCATAACTTGGCCCAAACTGACTCGGTTCGACTCAAACTGATACATACCGACCCATATATGGTTCGGCCTTATTGGCACGCAGTCCAAACGTCGTGGAACACCTCAAACATGTAATCTTGGTGCGCCATCTCTCCTCTTGCTCATACGTGATTCCTCATTGCCTCCTAGTGCGCATGCCTCCCGCTCCTCCCTCGCGCACTTGTTGATATTGGAAATCAGCGCTTGTCCTTCTTGCTGCAACTCTCCTCCTCCTCGCGCAATGCTGCTTCTGTTATCAATAAACTGATCATACAAAGATGCATAGACTTAGGTAGTATAAAGTTCTCATTAATAAACAGCAGGTTCAATTAGGAATAAATTCACCTGATAGTCATTATTGATTTGACTCAATATTTCCTTCCAGTTCAGGCAGTCAGAATCATCATAATCCATGTAATATCCTCATCATATTTGGTAAGTGCATGAGCATGATAAGTAATATAATTGAACACAAGAAATTTTAAGGAACTCCATATAAAGTAGTATAATATTAGACGAGGTTCACCAGAGACACCATGGATATATTGTCTTCCATGCAACCCACAAGTAATAATTACTCAAAGAAAGTAAAGCAGGGCAACAGTAGGAGGCCGGGACATATGTATGTAAGACAATATTAATTGATATCAAAGAGAATGCATCTCAGGAATAGTTTGATTAGTTCATATATAATGTCATCTCAACAAAATAAAAATTAATTAGTGTATGTAGAACAAAGATTGCAGCCTCATAAGTTTCTTCAGGGATGGCATAAGAGAATCAAGTAACAATTGCACAACCTATATTGTTCTTGTACATTGCCCCAGGTTTGCTAACTCATCCCTGAAAAAATCGGACACCAATGTGTCTGCCTCTCTTTTGGGGCAATTTGAATCATTGGCCACAATAAGAAACTGACATGTAATCCAAGAAAATATCCATGGATATACATATTCAGGTACAAAAACAATCCTAAATATTTAATTATAAATAAAAACCAAATAATTAATCTTTAGGTACATGTTGAAAAAACTTATGATCAAAACCATGCATATACATATGCATCATACAGATCATTCAAAGATCAAAAACAATTCAAAGTCATACTTGTAGTTCCATATGAGAATAAATCAAGGACCTCATAATTTTCTTCAGAGATGGAGTTGGTGAACCAAAGTACCAACAACACAACCTATATTGTTTGTGTACATTGCTGCCTCAGGTTCACCAAACCCATCCCTAAAAACCTGAAACCATCATATGTGTCTCCCCTTCCCTCTTTTGGGAAATTTCAATCATCGGTCTCGTGACAAACTGAAATGTAATTCTTATACACTATGAATGCATGCAATACATAATTCAAATATCATAGTTCTATGAATGTAGATTAAATCTGGGGGCCTCATAAGTTTCTTTAGTGATGGCATTAGTGAACCAAGTACCAATTGTACAACCTATTGTTCTTGTACATGGCCCTAGGTTCACTAACTCATCCCTGAAAAAATCTGACACAATGTGTCTGCCTGCTCTCTTTGGGGAAAATTTGAATCATTAGCCACAGTAACAAACTGAAATGTAATCCTATGAAACAATAATCAGGGATATACATATTCAGGTACAAAAACAATCGTAAATATACATCAAAACCATCATATACATATGTATCATACAAATCATTCAAAGATCAAAAAAAATTCAAAGATCTAGTTCCATATAAGAATAATGAAAGGCCTCTCAACACATCTGCTGCGCACTACCAAAACATATCATCCGTGCCTACGGGTACGATGAACATGCCTTAACGGACGCGTCGAGTGCTCACACTTATACACTAGAATTCAACTCCTGTAACACCTCCGCGGCCTGAGTCGAATTACGCCAACACTTTTACGAATTCGAGTCGGGGACTCGAGTTTGAGTAGATTGCATTGCTTTGCCCTAAGGCAGTTAACTGATACCGATACATCGGATAATTAGGCATGTATATCAATAATCCCTAAGACACGAACAAAACACTCGAAAAAATGCTCAGTCATTTACTCGAAAGGCTTCATAAAGTCCCTAGTCGAATCTGCGATTCCACTGGACACTCGGAGGCTACTGACATGGGTATACCCTACATGTACTCGAGTTTGGTATATACGGTCTAGATACGGCAGAAGCCTATGGTGTTGCCAAGGCCCACTGAAGAATTCGAGTGGCCCACGGACTCTCGATTGCTTGCGAGACAAGAAGAAGCTTAAGACAAAAAGTTCAAAGGGAAAACCCTAATCCGTACCGACTCGACTTGCTACCCGAGACCTAGCCTGTCTATATAAAGCTAAGAGGGGCGGTGAAGAGGACACACGTAACTCTAGTTTCCACAACCTTCGCCAGATTGCATCTGCGTGCCCCTGTAATCTTTGATTCCTTCGTTAATTCCAAGAGCATCAAGCAGGAGTAGGGACCTCTACAAGGCTGAACCTAGGGAAAACTTGCGTCCCTCTGTGCTTGTTTGCTAGCCGACTGATGCCTCTAGCGCTCCCTCTTTCTCCAAAACCCAAGTCCATAATAATGGACATTGACGAGTTAAACCCTCGTCTGATCCTATGGTACTACGGAGACCCCAAACACATGAATCCTAGTTTGAATTTTTAGAAGAGAATAGACAAACGTTACACTTCCTTACCAGAAAAATGGTGTGTGGGTGGGTAAGAAGAAAAAGGGAAGCAGTCCTACTCTCACGTTTATTTTTTTCCTAGTACACATAGCTACCAAAATAGTTTCTAGACTCACAACGACCATCTTTGGCTGAGACCCTGAAGGGTGGAATGGCTCTGATACCAATTGTAATACCTCGGACATTACGCTCTAAGTTCAAGCCTGGACGAACCAAAAGTGGATAAGGAATTCTACCGCGGAGGCCCAAGGCCACCCACGTGTAGGCCCGTCGAAGCGGAGCAGAGCACGGTACCGGCCAATCACCTTATCCACTTTCAAGAACATCGGGACAAAGCGAGCCGCGTAAGCGACATGTAACACGACCACGACATACACAAATGAGTATGTATGTCTGCGACTTACCATAGACATTAGAGTCACACCATCTATAAACATAGAAAACA
Source organism: Avena eriantha (assembly GCA_910589775.1). NCBI lineage: Eukaryota > Viridiplantae > Streptophyta > Magnoliopsida > Poales > Poaceae > Avena > Avena eriantha. Next base: position 271,486,971 of record OU342741.1, on the reverse strand, counting down.
TAAATATTCAATGCCATACGGAAAGATCCAAATATCCTAAATAGATATAATATTGTAGGATACATCACGCAATAGAGTATCAAGCGGAAGCGGAAAACATGATCCGAGTACAGATAAGAAGCAAATCGGCATAAGATGCCCTAAAAATAAGCACATCCCGCCCACAGATCTCATGGATCTCCATCCCTGTAATCTCTACACCGGATAGTTGTTGCCACCATCATTTGTCTCTTCAACTCAGTAACCTTCCCGAGAGTATACTTGTCCATCTGAACCAAATATTTATCATGTGAGACCCTGGGGGTACTCAGCAAGTCTTAAAGCAACTGAAGGGAACAACCTGGGGTGACGCAATTGCAGCGAAAGATAATATCTACAAAGAGCTATAGAGACTCTCTACACATCCGCCCAACCAGAGATGGACGAACGCCCGTTAATTAATAGCAACGGTTATATAAGCAACATAAATAACCTCGCTTGTCCTCCCGCTCACTTACCGACGAGAAGGCAGAAGAACAACCCATCCGTTGGCAATTTTATTAACCATTCCATGAGTGTTGTACTAATTACTAGTCATGTCTTAGTCAATTAAGGCGGTACTTTAGTTATGCTTGTCTATGATCGAGAAACTATGCTCCAAGTCATCCATAACCGTGGATACGGATTTCAGAAAGATTTTGTCAACACCCGGATTTTTAATCCCAGATGCCTGTTATGCCATACATCGCAATCATAGGATTACCATTTTTGCGAGACATAATAGATGGATATCACAGTACACCATCCATTACAAACCATAATAAGGTCTTACACAAATAGAGGATCTCATGATCCAGTCTTAATACAAACAAGTAGCAGAATAATAAGCGTAGCGGTGGGCTCCATCTTCATGTCACAGGCAATGCTGACGATGGGAGATGATCCTAGTTGTCGTAGACGTCCTACTGTCCTTCTTCTAGATAGTCCTCCTCATAGTCTGGCCACGGAATAGCCAGGGACAAAGCCATGAGTACTCTTTAAGTACTCGCAAACTATCACTAACAAGTAAGGTGGTTCTAGTAGGAATGCTAATTCTAAGTTTATTTGCAAGTTTAAGTTTGAAACCTAAGCTGAGTTCAGAAACAAAGAAAGATAAAATAAAGGTTCTAAATCACCTAAGTGGGAACTTAGTTTTCATAGTCACAAACTTGGTGTGGTTAAGTCATGTCACAATGTATTTCATAAGTCATTTGAAAACATCTGACAACGGAACAGTATGGCCACCCAACTGTCCATGACCGCGGACGCAGTTATTCGAATAGTTGTTACATTCTACAGAGGTGGTACACTTTCACCACAAAATTCGATACATCCGTCAGGGATAGTCCTGAATCATCATACTTCGTATGCGGATAATCAATCATAACCTTTCAATTACACACCCTAGTACAAGCACCTCTCCTATGAGCTTGGCCTCCCAGCCATGGCCATCTGCCATCCTGGGCACTGCATAGTGGACAACATTGAGAGGTAGCCTCAGCTCAAACCTCTCCCGTGAGGGAGCCCATACTAATGCATATTAACTTCCGGCTAAGCCTTACCCAATTCAGTATTGTGGTTGTACGGTAAATTGGAATGGTATAGCATCCGAACCCAACCATCAGTTTTTATAAAGGGCTAAGGCTCATGCCTAAACATTTGCATCATCATAAACCATTTGTGTTTCTCAACACATGTCAAAAACATCTCAATAGAATGACTCATCATTCCAATGTTTTCATAATCTTTTTCACCAAGTATTCCCATCTAAAGTGATCAAGTTTTTGGTTTAGCTCTAACTACTAAGTTAAGAGTGTTCACTAAGGTGGGATACTAATATCAATCTCATGCCATAGAATGACATCTAAGTCTAACTAGATAGGCCAAGTTTTATACTCTTTATGCTATCTATAAATGAAGTAAGAACTTTGGTAAAGTAAAAGAAAGTAAAGCTTGCAAGTAAAACTTGGGATGTGTATAAATCAAAGAGGGTATAACGAAAGCATGCTTAAGGCATTTTGCTTAGGTTATCAAGCTTGCAAGGGTTAGCTTGCATTGTTAATGATGGCTTGCCTTAGTTGGTGCAGTGCTTGAAATTCTCCTCGTCTTCTTCGGGGTAAAACTCCTCCTCTTCGTAGACTTGGTCGGTACTATCGTCTTATAAATACATACGAGATACACAATCACCAAACAATACTTCACTAGTCTATTTAGTACACTAAGGCACAAACTTGATGATCTAGCATCATCACAATCATCAAAAGATTTAATTAACTAGTTTCATTTATTTTATTTGAGAAAAGTAATTTCTACTCATTGAAATTAACTAAGATTTATATTCTCCAATTAAATATGGGATCATGTGGACACATGTCATCACCACATATTCTAATGCATGGGAATGTGATTTAAATGTTTGATCATATTTCAATAAGTTTAAGTTTATCATTTTAATAATTTAAAGTGACTAGAAATGCCTATATAGCATTATTTGGGTACTAGTCCAAAGTCACTGCATGCAAACCTAAATATTATAACTTATTCAGATAGGTATTGTCAAATGTGATTTTTGAGAGTTGGAAACAACTCAAAAGCTATTAGGGTTAAATTTGAAAAATGTTTGAATGTAGAAAAGTCTTTGTCTTGTTATTGTTTCTATATGTGATCTATAACTCCAAGTGATTTAAATCCAACGGGCTTGGATATAGATTTTAATTATCTTTCCAACAAAATTGGAATCATGTCATTTGGTTAAGTAAATCTTTCTGATTTGATTTTCAAACCAGTGGATAGAAACAAGTTTAAATATAAATAGAAAAACCTATATTTGAATTTTAGGGCCAGTGCGGGAAACTAAACGGGTCGGCCCAGTGGCGCTCCACAGTGCAGAGGGCAACTGATAAGGGGGGTCCCGCATGTCAGCGGCTCTTAAAACCCGAAACGGTATGGGATAATCTAGGAGCTACGATTAGAAGGTGGATCAACAGCTGTGGTTCATCGCCGATGACGAATAGGTCGCCGATGAGAATGAACCCTAGCGGCTCGGTAGGGGTCGATTGGGGGAATACCAGGGCTCCAGCTAACGTGGCGATGGGGGCGATCGAACTGGTGCATGACTACGGTCTCAAGCATGGTCGCAGCGGCTCCTAGGGTGGTCGCAATCAGTGGAGGCCTTCTCCTCCAATGGCGGCCAGCTCCAGCGAAATTCCGGCGACTCAGTGCTCGAGTGGCTCTGACGAGAGGTGGGCAATGGTCAGTGGTGAGAGGGGAGGTGAGTGGTGTGTAGAATGAGGCTGGGGGTGGCATCCTTTTATAGGTTCAATGACGGGACAGAGCGGCATGGTCCCGCGACGGTGGCGACATGGCTACGGGTTGCTAGAGGCATGGCTGCGAGCGGTGATCGATGCGCGGTCTCTTGGCGATCCTCTACGGCGTAATGGCGCGGCTAGGGGCGGTGGCAATCGGTCGGGAAAGGTCGACGCTCTACGCGGCAGAGGTGGCGTTCGACACGGTGCGTGGTGGCTGCGGGTCAATCAGCGGTGAACGGGGATGTCTGGGGGCGTGTTGGGGTTAAGGCGAAGCGGCACGTGCGAGCTGAGGGTAAGGCGTAGCCTGTGTGAGGTTGTCGGGGGTGGCGCACTAGCATGGTCTACGCATGGTGCAGAGGCGGAGAGCTCGGGCGTCCTGCGGTGGTCCAGTGCCTGGCATGGCTCGGGGAAGGGACAATGGGCGGCGGTGTGATCACGCCTACCTCCCAGGCACGGCGGAAGGGGGCTGGGTGGTCTCCTACGAACTGTCCATGCTCGACCGGCAAGCATGGCCTCGGGGTGGCGCGGCACTGCTACTAGCGGCGAAAGGGGATGTTGTCTGGGGCTGGGTTAGATGCTAGGGGACAGAGGAGAGATGAGAGGGTCAATGGGGGACAAAGCTTTGATTAATCAACAATATTAGTTAGGCAGTTTGTTTGATGATCACAATGTGTTCGACACAATGGCCGCAAGAATTTTAGTTTTGAATTTTGAAAAGATTTTTGGTGGGTGTGTTAGTCATAAGCTTGATCATCTGTGGTTGCTTGGGATTGTCAAGGTGAACTCATTTGATTGATTTTTGAAAAAGTGGGATCTATGCATATGAAGTGGATTCAATTTTCAAATGTCATTTAAAATTAGTGGTTAAATGTTTTTGTAAGATTTCAAAGAGGGCCTTGGTAGATCTTTACTTGTACTAACAAGGGGTGCAAAGATCTAGGATTGTTTCTGTTTGAATTTGACTTCTAGGAACACCTAAAGTGGCCTAGTGAATTAAAATGGTCAAAGTGACCATTTGGTCTTTTTATTCTTATTTGATTTCTTTTTCTTTGGATTTTGTTTGTAAATGATCTAGATGATGTGATATTCACCTTTGAATCATTTTACAACCATTAGAACAATCAAACATGGCATTTCCAAACAATTCTATATTAATGCAACATACACATGCATTCATAATTGTTTTTAATAATAAAAGTTTTTGTTAACCCTAAATTGGGTGATTTGGATCTTGATTAACCTTGATTAAAGTTTTGGGATGTTACAAACCTTCCCCCTTAAACAAAATCTTGTCCCGAGATTTAAGAAAGAAAACTAGGAACTAAAGAGATCTGGAAACTTAGTCCTAATGTAATCTTCTCGCTCCCAAGTGGCTTCCTCTTCCGTATGATTGCTCCATTGGACCTTGAGAAACTTGGTACTCCGGGTCCTGGTGGTTCTATAAGCTTCTTCCAAGATACGGATGGGCACTTCAGGATAAGTCAGATCCTTGTTGATATCAACGACTCGGTGATCGATGTTCTTGAACCTTCGGTCTTCTCTGGCACTTCTAAGCATTTGCGAAGTAACGAGATATGGAACACATCATGGATGGCCGACATCTCCTCAGGCAGTTCCAGTTGATATGATACTTCTCCTTGACGATTCAGAATCTTGAAGGGTCTGATATATCTGGGGGCTAACTTTCCTTTCAGAATAAAACATTGTGTTCCCTTCAATGGAAAAACCTTGAGATACACAAAGTCTCCGACATTGATGGTTAGGTCTCTACGTCTCTTGTCGGCATAACTATTTTTTCTGGATTGGGCGGTCCGGAGGTGCTCACGGACTTTGTGAACCTTCTCTTCGGCTTCTCGTAGGATGTCGGGTCCGAAAATCTGACTCTCTCCTACTTGCGACCAATTCAAACGGGTACAACACTTTCTTCCATATAAGAACTCAAATGGGGCCATTTGCAAACTGGCTTGATAACTATTGTTGTATGAGAATTCTGCGAAAGGCAGACAATCTTCCCATTTTGATCCATACTCAAGCACACAAGCTCTCAACATATCTTCTAGGATTGGGTTGACTCTTTCAGTCTATCGTCGGTCTGCCGGTGATAAGTTGTGCTGAAATTCAACTTGGTTCCTAATCCTTCTTGGACTTTTTGCCGAAATCTCGAGGGGAATTGGGTTCCTCGATCCGACACTATGGTCTTGGGGGTTCCATGCAAACTGACAATTCTAGCAATGTACAACTCTGCTAGCTTCAAACTCTGGTAGGTTGTCTTGATAGGTATAAAATGGGCTACCTTGGACAGTCTATCAATGATGACCAAGATAGAGTAATTTCCCCTAATAGAAGTAGGAAAACCGGTGATCAAGTCCATTCCGATGGAATCCCATTTCCATTCCGGAATCTGCAATGGTTCCAAAAGTCATGCGGGTCTCTGATGTTCCGCTTTGACTCTCTGACAGATATCACACTTGGCGATGTAGCTTCCGGTTTCTCTCTTCATCTTGTGCCACCAAAATTGCTCCTTCAAATCTTGATACATCTTCGTTCCTCCAGGGTGGATAGAATAAAGCGTATCATGAGCTTCTTGCGTGATAACTTGCTTCAGCTCCGAATCTGCTGGCACACAGATACGCCCTTTGTACCACAGAACTCCTTCTTCATCTTAGGTGAATCTAGGTACCTTTCCTGTTCCAATATGACGCTTGATTTCATTGATACTTGCATTTCCCTTCTGGGCTTCCTTGATCTGACTGATCAAAGTGGGTTGAAGTTCGATGCTAGATAGAAATCCTTTGCTAACTAGCTCAGTTCTAAACTGCTCCAACTCTTCATGCAAACTTGGCTGGGTTTCTTTGATCATGGTGTTTAACCTACACAGCAATCTGCTAAGAGCATCCGCTACCACATTGGCTTTGCTGAGGTGATAGTGAATGTCAAGGTCATAATCCTTGATTAACTCTATCCATCTCCTTTGCCTCATATTCAGCTCCTTCTGAGTGAAAATATACTTCAAGCTTTTGTGATCTGAATACATCTCACAGCGATTACCCATAAGGTAATGACGCCATGTCTTCAAGGCTTAAACTATAGCTGCTAGTTCAAGATCATGGGTAGGGTAGTTTTGCTCATGCTTCTTCAGTTGTTGAGATAGATATGCTTGGACTTTGCCTTCTTACATCAACACACATCCAAGACCAATCTTGGATGCATCACAATACACATCAAATGACTTCTTGATATCTGGCATAATCAATATTGGGGCTAAAATTAATCTCTTCTTGAGCTCTTGGAAACTTTCTTCACATTTGTCGGTCCATTCAAACTTCTTGTCCTTCTTCAACAATTGGGTCATGGGTCTTGCGATGCTCGAAAATCCTTCTACGAACTTGCGGTATATCCCGCTAATCCAAGAAATGCACGGACTTGGGTTTGAGTGGTTGGGGCTTTCCATTCTTCAGCATCTTTGTTCTTGGCGGGATCAACAGCGACTCCTCCTGCCGACACAATATGTCCGAGGAATCCTACTTCCTTCAGCCAGAATTCAAATTTGCTGAACTAGCATACAACTGATGCTCTCTCAGGGTTGCAAGGATGGTTCTTAGGTGTTGCTCATGGTCTTCTTATGACTTGGAGTAGATAAGAATATCGTCGATAAACACAACGACAAACTTATCCAAGAAGTTCATAAAAATCTTATTCATGAGATTCATGAAATAAGCGGGGGTATTGGTTAATCCAAAAGACATGATAGTATACTCATACAATCCATTCTTTGGAATATCCATTGCACGAATCTTGAGTTGATGATAGCCAGTCCTAAGAACAATCTTAGAAAGCACTCTGGCACAGGTCAACTGATCAAACAGATCCTCAATCTTGGACAGTGGGTACTTGTTCTTGATGGTGACATCATTCATCTTCCGGTAATCTGTGCACAAACGGTTACCTCCATCCTTCTTGTCAACAAACAAAACAGGCGATCTCCATGGCGATGCGCTTGGTTGAATCAAACCTTTCGCTAGCATAGCATCAAGTTGCTTCTTCAGCTCCACTAACTCTGATGGGTTCATACTATAAGGTCTCTGAGCTATGGGTCCAGTTCCAGGAACTAGTTCAATGATGAACTCGATATCCCGATCTGGGGGCATACCGGGCAATTCATCTGGCAATACATCAGGGTATTCACAGACTACTCTGACTTGGTCTATGGTCGGTAGGGCTAGACTCTTGTTACACTTGAACTAACAGGGCAAGGTTTCAGATATATGATCTACTGATACTCCAGAACTACTGTGGTGATGGCTTTCTTGGCATAGTCGATCAATCCTTTATGTTTCGACATCCAGTCCATTCGTAGTCCTACTTCCAAACCTTTGGTTCCAAGTACCATTAGATTGGCATAAAAATCTATCCCATGGATTCTGATAGGTACAGCCTTGCAAAATTTTCTAGCTTTGGTGGTTGAACCAGGTATTTGAACTACCATAACATGTGATGTCTACGCACTTCTATTCTTGTAAACAGTTGTTGGGCCTCCAAGTGCAGAGGTTTGTAGAACAGCAGCAAGTTTTCCCTTAAGTGGATCACCCAAGGTTTATCGAACTCAGGGAGGAAGTGGTCAAAGGTATTCCCTCTCAAGCAACCCTGTAATCAAGATACAAGAAGTCTCTTGTGTCCCCAACACACCCAATACACTTGTGAGGTGTATAGGTGCACTAGTTCAGCGAAGAGATAGTGAAATACAAGTGATACGGATAATTATAAGTGGTAACGGTGCTAGAAAATAACTTGATGGCATGGAAAAGACTAAAGGCAAACTGAAATAAAGATGGAAGCAAGCAAACATGTAATAGATCTAGTAGCAAACGAAGTATCAATGCTTAGGAACAAGGCCTAGGGATCATACTTTCACTAGTGAATACTCTCATATAAATATCTTCTCTTTATCATACTACTCTTAACTACTCTCCGGTTGAACACTCTAATCGATGGTAGGGCTATAACAGCACACCTCAAAGTAAGTCTTTCCCATCTAGAAAACCCCACACTGTCACCTTGAGTACTAGATGAGTCCAACAAACACCACAATTTCATAAAGACATCCAACTCCAAATATAACTCATAACAAGTATTTGTAATCTCTAGCCTAAGTGCAACCATAGTGAGCACGCCTGGGGGCCCACACCATGCCCTAGCGCGGCCTGGGGGGACCCGCGCCATGGGGTGGTGTGGCCACCCTATGGCCCCTCTCCGACTCTCCTTCTGGCTCCGTGAGTCTTACGGGAAAATATCAACTTTGGCTTTTGTCCGGTCCAATTCCGAGAATATTGAATTTTTGACTTTCCTGGAACCAAAAACAGCAGAAAACAGGCAACTGGCACTGTGGCACTTGTTAATAGGTTAGTCCAAGAAATCATATGAAAAGTACTCCAAAGTGTGGATAAAACACAAGAAAGTAGATAAAACCAAGCATGGAACATCAAAAATTATAGATACATTTGCAATGTATCAACATGCTTCGAGTTGGTTGGGTGAATCTTACTAGTGCATGCAAATTCTTTTGTAACAAACGAGTGCGATGCTCCAGAATCAAACAACACTCTTGCTAATACTGAGTTAATTGAAAACATACCCATCACGACATTTGGCGCTTCCTAGGATTCTTTAGCATTCATGTGGAAGAGACAGCCGTTGTGGTTGAGCGAATTCTTGGGAGCGAATCTTCTTCTGGGCTGAACACGGCGCTGCTGCTGAGCTGGGGCATTCACATTGGCAGTGGCTGCAAGCTTCTTGGGACACTCGTTGGAGTAGTGACCCTTCACTCCACACTCAAAACAAGTAATCTGGGACTTGTTTTTGGCTGCATCAGGCACGACATTGCTTCCAGTCCTTGGGGCAGTATTGTTGTTGTTGTTGTTGTTGTTGGACTTGAGCGGTGCACGGTTGAAGTTGTTGGAGTTGCCGGGGTGGTTGTTTTTGTTCCCTCCAGTCTTCACACTTCCTCCGCTATAGTTGGGGTAGCTTGGACGAGACATTGGGGGTCTATTGTTTCTTGGGGCATATCCTGCATACGGGTTGGGGCGATACTTCTAGTGACTATTGGATCCACTCTGGTGCATCATTCTGCGCTTGCGGTTGTCATTGGCTTGGTTGATCTTTCCTTCCATATAGATGGCAGAGTTGACTAGCTCTTCGAGATCGTCAAAACAGATGTTGATTAACACCGTTTGCATCTAATCATGCAATTCGTTCAGGAATCTCTCCTTCTTCTTGGCTTCAGTATTGATCTCATCAGGTGCATACCTAGCGAGAGACAAAAATTTGTCACGGTCCTCTACTACAGTCATCGTGCCCTGCTTCAGTTCTCTGAACTCATCTCTCATTCTGGTGACTAAACCTTGCGACACATGGGTGCAGCTAAACTTGGTCTTGAAAGCTTCCCACGTCATCACTTGACCGTGGTTCATTGTGTGGCTGTTGTTCCACCAAGCTCTTGCATCTCCTGCCATATAGTGGGTGGCAAACAGTACTTGCTCATTTGCGTCAACTCCTGCTACTTCTAGGTTATTCTCCATGGTTTGCAACCAATCATCCGCATCCAGCGGGTCTTCAGACTTGCTTAAGATAGGGGGATTGGTATTCTGGAAGTTTTTGAGTTTGGATCCATGATGATCCTGATTTCCATGGCCTTCATTATTGTAGGCCATCTAAGCGATCTGTTGCAGTGTAGCTAGGTTGGCTTGGCGCTCTGCTCTACTAGCTTCATGGTGGGAAACTAGCATCTGCAGAATCTGCAGCATCGGGTCCTGCGATGAGCTGCTCCCTCCTTGGTTTCCATGAGTCATCTGAAGATTGAGATAGACAATGGGGTAAGAGGGAAAGTTCTAAGGTTCATGATTTTGTTTTCAAAAGCTAAAACTTTGAGTTTGACTCAGGTTTTGCAAACTAACAACTTGTCATTCATTAATTCAAGCGAAGCACACGATACAAACACACACACACACACCACAACAAAAGGAAAACAGATGGTTTTAAGTACCATTCTGTGAGCTAAGATACAATGGGACCTGATGCAGCCCGTCCTACGGACGCTTCTACATCTACATCAACAAGTCCCCCAAGTGGACCCATGACTCGTGCCCGAGCCAAACTCCTGCAAGCTAAGGTGAACTCGCTCCTCTCTTCGTGTCAATTCGATACCTCCTTGGATGGCGTGCTACTTCATACCACTACTTTGTGCATCATCAGGTACGAGCCCCCGCCGCGTCGACCCACGAGCCCTGAAGCTGCACCTGAGCTGAAGCTGCCGGAGTGTCCGCCCGAATCCAGTCGGAGTGTCCGGCCCGAGTCAGCCGGAGTGTCCGGCCTGCCCGAGCCCGGACCTGGCGTGGACATTCAGAAGGTCAAATCGGACACTCCCCGGACGCCACCCGGAGTGTCCACCCTGCCCAGACAGTCCGGCCGCGCCGACCCGGACTGTCTGGCTAACTCGACCCAGAGTGTCCGACCCAAGTGATGGGCCTGCGAGCCTAGCTGGGCCCTATGGCCCATGTACCCCTCTACTTCGCCCAGAACTCTACTTTAATGCCTAAATTACCCCTGAACTTGTGGCTGGCCTATATATAGACCCCCACCTCCATTGTAAACCCTAGGCATGATATAGGAATTAGTGGAAACCCCTTTGTGGATCTATCTAGTTCTTGCCTCATGCTCCTTGACTAAGGAGCACCAAAATCCCCAAACCTCGTTGGAGTTTGCATTGTGCCTCCGCGTTGTACAAGGCCTAGGCATCGGTGTTCCTTTGCCTAGACGTCAAGATCTCACCGAGTCTCCCATCTCGCCGTGCCGGTTCGAGAGAGAGTCCTCCGCCCGACGCCGATCCTAGGGATTGCGCTGGACCGGTCACCGTCGACGTGAGCTATTGGTGTTTATCGTGGTTTTGCGTGTGTGTGTTCATCGTGTGTTCGTCGTGTTCATCCTCTCCTCCTTCCCCCGCACTCCACCCTCGATTTGAAAGGGAATCGTGAATGATCGGGCCACCCTAGAGGTTTGCCCTCAACATATTGGTATCAAGAGCTTCGTTGCTCACGATTTCCCCCACAAATTTTTCTTCTATCCACCAAAAATTCGAAAATCCCCACAAAAAACAGCCCATATTTGCCTTTGGATCGATCTCTTGATTTGGAGTGTTATTTGTGGTTTTGATCTGACCAAACCTTGTCTAAGGAGTTGGTCCAGCTTTATCCTGCGTTTTCCCCGCCCGATTTGGCCATTTTTTCGCGGATTTGAGGCCCGAAGGCAAAGATTTCCGCTCAAGAACACGAGCAGGAAACCTGCGCCAGATTGTCCGGCACGTACCGACTGGAGTGTTCGGCCCGACCAGAGTGTCTAGCCAAACCAGACCGGAGTGTCCGGCCCAGACAGACCGGAGTGTCCAGCTGTAGCGCCTGTTTTGACTGTTGCGCCTCATTTTTCGCATTGGCTAATCTCCTTTGTTTGCTCGTGTCCCGTGTGCGTGTCAGCAAGTACCAGCAAGCTTCCACATCATCAACTTCCGCGCTCATCGACACCACGGACCACGAACATCATCCCGCACCACCGACACCAAGTTCATCATCAAAGAAGGTATAACTTGCGTCACCTTGTTAACCCCATCTTCCTTTGTGTGTACCTATCCCATGAGAGTGGCTCATCTTGTGTTTGCTTGAGCATTGTGCATTTGTCCTTGGATAGTGAGAGTGCAAGAGCAATAGCAAGTGTGACTAGGTAGCTTCAAGGGAGAGCAAAAAAAAATACAAAGAAAAAGCAAAATAAAAATAGTCTCCCCTTGCAAAAGAGAGTCTCAAAGCTTGTAAGCAAGAGAGAAAGAAGAGCGCCCAAGGAAAGTGCACAAATCCGTTGCTCATTTTTCCTCTTTGCAAACGAGCCACGGTCTCTCCTTGCATTGGCACGAAAACGAGCTTAGTCTTTGTTAGGACATTTTGTTTGCTCATTTTCATAGTCGTGTCAATCCCAACTTTCTCCACGTGTGTGTACATAGTCGTAGGTTCCTGTCACCCTTTTGAGTTGTTGACCTTCGCCTTTGACTTGAGTTTTGTTGGATTTTTACCACTTTTGACTATCCCTTTTCTTTTGGTTGGTTCTTTGGCTTTCCACAACCCTAACCTACCACCAACAAGCTTTTCAGAGTGTGAGTTTTCTTTGCATTTCCACTTTGCACGCTAATAGCTCTCACTTGTGGTTTCTAGTTTGGTGCAATCCCCAAGGTGAGGTACAAGGCTAACACCACCATATTCCACTTCCATATACAATACTTGTGTGTTTCGCATGATGGATAGGCACGGTGAGACGAGCCAACCACCTCCCCAAGAAGAAGATCAAGGTCCGTACATGACGCGCGCAAGTCACTTCATCGTTCGAAAAGAGTTCCGTGAACGTTGCCAAGCACTTGAGACGAGACAAGATGAACAATTTGGCGAGATGCAAGCCGAGTTCAAGAACATCGACAACCGCTTCGACGGCCTTGAACGACAAATGCATGCAATGCATCACAACTTCGGCCACCAAAATGAAGCGCTCCAACGCTCCGTCGCCGAAACAAATGACAATCTTCGACGCCTCATCGATGGCATGGCAAGACCACGTTCACACGCATCAAGCTCGGCAAGTTCTTCGCATCGTCATGCACCTCTACCCCAAGATCTACATCAAAGTGCTCAAAGACACAATGATGCCCCCGTGGTTGCAGATGGAATCTCTTCGAACTATGTACCTTCCCCACGGCACGCCGCAACGTCAAGCTATGACGGTGACCTCTCTTCAAGGCCACGAGCAAGGCAAGAAGCACACCGCCATCACACAAGGGCACTAGTGATTCAACAAGAGCAACCACAAGAGCAACCGCAAGTCTACCACCACCGACCGCGACACATTCTTGACACAACAAGTGATGACTCCAATTTGGAGAATCTAGCTCGTCATCGACATCAAGCTCTTCAAGATCCTCCTCCTCGTCATCAACGTCATGAACGTCAACATCGACACCGTGGTCATCACGAGGCGCCTCCTCCACATCAACAAAACTTGGAGCAGTGATACAAGTTGAGCGACGCCCACCACGTCAAGAGGCTCATGACCATGTTCTTCGCCGTGAGGCCCATGTGCCTAACCAACATCACCAACCAAGGAACGAGCCTCCTCTTCGTCATCAACCGCGTCAAGAGGCTACACACCTTCGCCACCATGAGGCCCAAGTACCTCAACCACGTCAAGAACCACGCCAAGAGCAAGAGCAAGCTCCTCATCAACAACAATACCAAGAGCAAGCTCCGCAACAAGGACGCGAGAAACCAAGTTCCACCTCCCCAACTACAAGATCATCAACAAGGTCACCAAGCTCGTCGCAATGACCGCAACGATGAAGAAACTTTTGGCAAGCTCAAGTTCACAATGCCCAAGTTCACCGGATCAAATGACCCTGAAGAATATCTCTCGTGGGCACTCAAAGTCGACAAGATCTTCCGCATGCACAACTATAGCAACGAGAAGATGGTCGCCATGGCTTTGCTAGAGTTTGATGATTACGCCAACCTTTGGTGGGAACAAGTTCAAGTTGCTCGTGATGCAAGACAAGAGCCGCCAATCACAACATGGCATGACATGAAGGCTCACATGAGATCCCGGTTTGTCCCCGCGCACTACACGCGGGACCTCTTCAACAATCTTCAAGCGCTTCGGCAAGGGACAAAGACCGTGGAAGAGTACTTCAAGGAAATGGAACTCAACTTGATTCGCGCCAACATTGATGAGCGCATGGAGCAAACAATGGCACATTTCCTTATTGGCTTGAATCACCCAATCAAGCGCATCGTCGAGTTCCAAACATACAACACCATGGTTGAGCTTGTGCACATTGCAACAAAGGCTGAACGTCAAGTGCAAGAGGATATCAAGTACAACAAGCCCAAGACGTACTTCACCTACAAGCAAGCTTCAACCCCTACACCAACAACTTTCAATGGTAGCTCCTCAAGTACCTCCAAGCCTCCCTTCAAGCCCACACTTCCTCAAGGAAAACTGCCCCTAAGTGGCAAGCAAGCAAAGAGTGATACACCTTTCAACGGTGAATGCTACAAGTGTGGAGGTAAAGGACACAAGTCGGCCGAATGTGGAAACAAGAAAGTCTTGTTCATCCATGACAATGGTGATGAAGAGTACTTGAGTGAAGATGAGTTTGATGCCCGTGTCAAGGAAGCAATGGCAAGGCAACGAGTGGAAGATGATCAAGAACTCCTCATGTGTGAACATGACGCAAGTCCATCGCTTGTCGTCACAATAATCTTGACCACTCAAGCACAAGAGCATGAAGACCAACGCTCCAATATCTTCCAAACACGAGCCGGCATCAATGGAAAATCTATCAAGGTGATCATTGACGGAGGGAGTTGTCACAACCTTGCTAGCACCGAGTTGTGTGAGAAGCTCAACCTCAACCTCCATCCACACAAGCACCCCTACCACGTGCAATTGCTAAGTGACCAAGGGTCCGTGAAGATCAAGAAAAACCATATCGGTCTCCTTCGCCATTGGTCCTTACAAAGATACGATGGAGTGTGATGTGGTTCCTATGACAATTTGCCACATGCTTCTTGGTCGACCATGGCAATTAAACAAGACTGTTCAACATGATGGTCGCACCAATATATACACCTTCAAATGGCTCAACAAAACATGTGTTTTGCAACCGATGACTCCTAGCCAAATAATTGCGGACAATGCAAAGGCTTTAGCGAGGGCGCAAAGCACAACACCTACTTGTGAGAAGAGCGGTGAGAGAGAGAACCACCTCATAGTGAGTGAGAGCCACAAGCCAAATTCGAGTGGAAAAACGAAGAGTGTTCTCCTTGCCACCAAAAGTGAGATGAGAGATGTTCGGAACAACCCATCCATCTTGCACTATGTCCTCCTTTGCAAGGGACTAGCGCAATGAACTAACGAATTAACCAATGTTCCTCCATCTTTGATGAGTGTTTTGCAGGAATTCAAGGATGTGTTCCCCGAGGAGCTTCCACATGGACTACCTCCTCTTCGTGGCATAGAACATCGCATTGACCTCATCCCCGGTTCACCACTTCCCAACCACGCCGCTTACCGCACGAACCCAGGAGGAGACAAAGGAGATTGAACGTCAAATCAACCAACTCGTCTCCGAAGGTTTGATCCAAGTTAGCACTAGTCCAAGTGCCGTACCTGTGATTCTTGTTCCAAAGACGGATGATACGTTACGGTTATGCATGGACTGTCGTCCAATCAATGCTATCACCGTGCGTTATCGACATCCCATACCACTTCTCGATGACATGCTTGATGAGTTGTGTGGAGCCACTATTTTTTCGAAAATTGATTTTCGTAGTGGTTACCATCAAATACGCATGGCTGAAGGTGATGAGTGGAAAACCGCCTTCAAGACCAAACTTGGTCTCTATGAATGGTTGGTTATGCCCTTTGGTTTATCAAATGCCCCATCCACCTTCATGCGCCTTATGAATCACATCTTGCGTTCTCTCATTGGAAAAAGTGTTGTTGTCTATTTCAATGATATTCTTGTTTATAGCAAATCACTTGAGGACCATATAACACATGTCAAGGAAGTTTTGCAAATCCTTCGACATGAAAAGCTTTATGCTAATCTTCCCAAGTGCACTTTTGCTAAAGACAAGTTGATTTTTCTTGGATTTGCCGTTTCTTCGAAGGGAATTGAAGTTGATGTTTCCAAGGTAAAGGACATACGAGATTGGCCCATACCAACAAATGAGAGTGAACTCTGAAGTTTTCATGGGTTGGCCGGTTTCTATCGTCGCTTTGTGAAAGCCTTTTCAACCATTGCTTGTCCCCTTAATGAAGTGACCAAAAAGAATGTCACCTTTGTGTGGGGCAAAGCACAACAAAAAGCTTTTGATGAACTGAAAAAGAGGCTCACCGAAGCACCTCTTCTTGCTTTACCGGATTTCACAAAAACTTTTGAGATAGAGTGTGATGCTAGTGGTATTGGCATTGGAGGAGTCCTTATGCAAAACGGACGTCCTATAGCCTACCATAGCGAAAAACTTGATGGTGCTCGCCTTAACTATCCGATTTATGACAAAGAGCTTTTTGCCTTAGTTCGTGTCCTTCAAGTTTGGCAACACTACCTTTGGCCCAAGGAATTTATCATACATTCCGACCACGAGTCGTTTAAATATATCAAAGGCCAAGCTAACTTGAGCAAGAGACACGCTAAGTGGGTTGAGTTCATGGAGTCTTTTCTGTACATTGCCAAGTATAAGAAGGGCAAAGATAATGTAGTTGCGGACGCATTGTCTCGCAAACATACAAGCCTTCTTACGAGACTTGAAATCAACGTGTTGGGTCTTGAGGAAATAAAATCTTTGTATGCTTCCGACCCGTTCTTTGAACCAATTTTCGCAAAGTGCTCCAATGATAAGGGAGTTGATGATTTCTATTTGCTTAAGGGCTTTCTTTTTAAACACAACAAGCTATGCATTCCAAAGTCGTCGCTTCAACTTTTTCTTCTAAAAGAATCTCATGGTGGAGGCCTTATGGGTCACTTTGGTCGCGACAAGACATTGGACATGCTCTCCAATCACTACTTTTGGCCCAAGATGAAGCGTGACGTGGAGCGCTACATTCACCGATGAACGACATGTGTTCAAGCTAAGTCGCAAGCTAATCCCTATGGTCTTTATATGCCATTGCCTATTCCTCATACACCTTGGTCTGACATTAGCATGGATTTCGTGTTAGGATTGCCTAGATCTAAGCATGGTCATGATTCTATATTTGTTGTTGTGGATCATTTTTCCAAGATGGCACACTTCATACCGTGCCATAAGACCGACGATGCTTCACATGTTGCAAATCTGTTTTTCAGGGAAATCATCCGTCTTCACGGTGTGCCAAGGACAATCGTCTCCGACCGTGACGTCAAATTCATGAGCTACTTGTGGAAGACCATCATGGACAAGCTCAGCGTCAAGCTCCTCTTTTCATCCGCATCGCGTCCTCAAACTGATGGCCAAACCGAAGTTGTCAGCCGAAGCCTCGGAACTCTCCTTCGTGTGTTGATCAAGAAAAACCTGAAGGATTGGGAGGAATGCATTCCACACGCCGAGTTCGCCTACAATCGAGCCAAGCACTCAACAACCAAGATGAGTCCATTCATGATCGTCTATGGTTTCGAGCCCCTCACCGCGCTCGACATCCTACCACTACCTCTCCATGAGCGCACAAACATGGACGTCGAGAAGCGCGCACAAGCTATGAAGAAGCTTCATGAAGAAACAAGAGCAACTATCGAACAACAAGTCCTTCGCCAAACTTCAAGATTAAACAAGGACAAGAAGGAGATGATATTTGAAGAAGGTGACCTTGTGTGGATACACCTAAGCAAGGACCGCTTCCCCAAGGAACGTGACTCCAAGCTCAAGCCAAGAGGAGATGGTCCCTTCAAGGTCCTCAAAAGAATCAACAACAACGCCTACATCATCAACATACCGACCTCCAAGTACCTTGCAAGCAATACATTTAATGTCAAGGATCTCGCACCCTACCATGGAGATGTTCAAGATGATATCCATGAAGAGTCGAGGACGACTCTTTCCCAAGGGGGGGAGCTGATGCAGCCCATCCTACGGACGCTTCTACATCTACACCAACAAGTCCCCCAAGTGGACCCATGACTCGTGCCCGAGCCAAACTCCTGCAAGCTAAGGTGAACTCGCTCCTCTCTTCGTGTCAATTTGATACCTCCTTGGATGGCGTGCTACTTCATACCACAACTTTGTGCATCATCAGGTATGAGCCCCCGCCGCATCGACCCACAAGCCCTGAAGCTGCACCTGAGCTGAAGCTGCCGGAGTGTCCGCCCGAATCCAGCCGGAGTGTCGGCCACCGGAGTGTCTAGCCTGACTCAGCCGGAGTGTCCGGCCTGCCCGAGCCCGAACCTGGCGTGGACATTCATAAGGTCGAATCGGACACTCCCCGGACGCCACCCGGAGTGTCTGCCCTGCCCGGACTGTCTGGCTGCACCGACCCGGACTGTCCGGCCACCCCGGACTGTCCGGCTAACTCGACCTGGAGTGTCCGGCCCAAGTGATGGGCCTGTGAGCCTAGCTGGGCCCTATGGCCCATGTACCCCTCTACTTCGCCCAGAACTCTACTTTAATGCCTGAATTACCCCTGAACTTGTGGCTAGCCTATATATAGACCCCCACCTCCATTGTAAACCCTAGGCATGATATTGGAATTAGTGGAAACCCCTTTGTGGATCTATCTAGTTCTTGCCTCATGCTCCTTGACTAAGGAGCACCAATATCCCCAAACCTCGTTGGAGTTTGCATTGTGCCTCCGCGTTGTACAAGGCCTAGGCATCGGTGTTCCTTTGCCTAGACGTTAAGATCTCACCGAGTCTCCCATCTGGCCGTGCCGGTTCGAGAGAGAGTCCTCCGCCCGACGCCAATCCTAGGGATTGCGCCGGATCAGTCACCGCCGGCATGAGCTATTGGTGTTTATCGTGGTTTTGCGTGTGTGTGTTCATCGCGTTCTTCGTGTGTGTGTTCGTCATGTTCATCCTCTCCTCCTTCCCTTGCACTCCACCCTCGATTTGAAAGGGAATCGTGAAAGATCGGGCCACCCTAGAGGTTTGCCCTCAACAGGACCGATACATCTCCTTCCTACGATAGTGATCAGGTGCATCTACTCATCGTCAATGAAGTCGGAGTTGTCATCATCGGTGTAGAAGTCCATGGCATCATCCTCTAGGTTGTCATCATCATTGATGAGGTACGAGTGAATATCCCCTGGATGTCTTCACCTTCTTCTTCCTCTTCTTCTTTTGCTGCAAGCTAAGCTTCTTACTCCTTGATGGTCTTCTCGAGGTCGGCCACCTTCTTGCAAAGGCGGGCGATGGTGCGATCCTTCTTTGCGCGTTGACGAGGGAGTGATTGGCGATCCTTGACGAGCAGTGAGAAAGTTTGGGCCTTCTGGGCGGCAATGGCAAGGTTGTTGTTGAGGTACTCTGGAGCATTGTCCAATTCCTTCTGCCTATCGTATAGTAGGAAGTCAAGGTTCTCCACTTGGGGCCTCATCTCTGGGTGACTTGGCATCTCTAACGGCATTCCCATAGAATCACGCCTTGCATAGTGAGCAAAGCGAGTTCCCTGGATCAAGTTGATGTTCTGTCCGCAAAGACGGGCGAGAGATTCATGCATAGCCCTGGCTAATCCATCTAGCTAGTTGTTCTCACTCACAGTGATTGAATCTTCTCGGACATAGGTGCTTCCATCTTTCCTCGAAGATCAACAACTATCAGCCATTGTAGATCTCCTCCTGGGTGGTCATTGAGTTGAGCTCCAAAGAACTCCGGATGCGGACGCTCAAGGTACTCAGACAGTGCATCCAGATCCCTCTCGAAGATCAGTTGGCCTCCGTTGTCCAACTGGTAGAACTTGCAGTACTGAACTTCCATCTATAAGAATTTTGGATGAGTAAGTTAGCGAAGTGATCAAGTGTGTCAAATTTTATGTAGTAATGTAAGAATTTTTTAGGAAATGAATTTTTTTGAAAGAATCTCAAGGATAAGAGTGGAAATAGGTTTTCATAAATACTCACTTCTTTTGTTTTGAAACTAGGTTTTTGTTGGACGTCCATTCTAACTAGCTGTAACACCCCAGTTTTAGTTAATTCTAATTAGGGCTTTGTTTGTGCATTCATGAGCATCATTTTTTTAAAAATTGCATGCAAGAAAGAAGAACTAATGCAATACCCTAACCCTAGCTATTTTCCCCTCTTTCAAATGAATTCAAAATAGTTTGAATTTGAAAACCTATTCAAAATCATTTTGTATTTTGAAAAGTGCCAAAATTATGGAGCCCAAATGGACTAAGGGGGCTCCACAATATTTTACTAGTTTTATAAAAGCTTCTGGTATTTTTGAAATACCCAAAACAGATTTCGAATAAAATACAAATGGAAAACCATAAATAAAAAAAGGAAAAAGGTTTTAGTTAAAAAAATGGAGCCAGCAGAGCCAGCCCAGCCGGCCCATCTCCTCTTTCCTCTTCCTGCCGTGCAGTGCAGCCCACAGCTGGCCCATGTGTAGCCACCCCGGCCCACATACCTGTTTCGCCATCCTCCTCTTTTCTTCTTCCTCGCAAATGAAGGAGAGAAGCAGCTGCTTGGCGCTGCCGACACCATCGATCGCCCCGATGCCAAGATGACCACCCTGCCACTATCCGCAAGGAGGATAAGACCTCCACGATGCCTCTGCCCCATCCCTATCTTCTTCCCCCTTGCGTGCTCTCTCTCCCTCTCTATACTGCGCAGGGCCAAACCCTAGCTCCACAGCTTCTTCAAATCGCCGCCGTCCCCCGCCTCCTCGTGCCCTGCCGACAGCTGCACGAGCTCTCCCTCATCCCGTTAGTGCCCCTGGCAAAAGGAATCGGCCGTGGGAGCCTGCAATCGAGCAGGCCAACCGCGTCTTCCTCGTCTCCGACCAAGCGCCGCCGTGGTCGATTCATCTCCATCTGACCTCGAGCAACGTCATCGACCCCTGCAATCGCATCTTGGTGAGTAACCAATGCTTTGCGACCCTTCCCTCACCTTCCTCCTGCTCTGTAGCATTTCCCCGACATGATCCTCTATCCGCCGCCATTCTAGTTCATCGCCGGCCATCTCCGGTGGCCATCTAGTAGCGGCGCCGCTATATTGAGGCTCACCGTGCCCTCGCGTTCGATCGCGCGCATTCACGCAGCTCCACGAGCATCGCGTTGCCGTCCCCGCTGTCCACCTGAGAGCACTTCTGCGGTGACGTCACGCCGACGTCACCATGATGTCAGGTGTGTAGTTAGCTCTGGTCAACCCAACTGGGTCCCACCTCTGTGCACGTGGCAGCTGAGGTGGCCTAGGGCCCCTCCGTCGGCCACTGCGGCTAGACAAAGCCCAGTGAGAAAAGCCCCTCCCCTTCTGTGATGTCAGCCCCGTGTCATAATGACGCAATAAAAGGTTTTAAATTGGTTTAATAACTCTAGAAAAAGGATGAATCTTATAAATTCAATAACTAATTATTTATAAGTTAGAAAAATATGTATAATATATCAAAATGTCTAGAAAAAGATCTATCTGTTTAAGCTATAATCATGCACTGTTAAGCAACTTAAATAACAAGTTTACTTAGAGAACTAAATCAACCCCTCATAGGTGTTCCGGGGTTCCCCTGTCCTAGGGTTTGTACCCTTCAGACCCTGTTTAAAATGATCAAGTATGCCCTAGGGTTTCATTTAAGATCTATTTAACTTGTCATATCATCATCATTGCTTGAGAATTGCATAGATGCCATGTGTTGATTCTTGTTTCCCCTTTCTTTTCGGTGTTTGGTTCTTTCCAATACCGACTCTGAGATCGAAGACCGATATCAACTGCATCGAAGATCAACGAACAATACTTGACCAACTGTAATCAAGTCAAGTACAAGATTTTCGAAGATCTGCTTTCTGGGTATCAACAAACAAGGCAAGCATAGCCCCACAATTATACAATCCTACGATTTCGAAAGCATTTCAATTCTTGCCATGATGCATATGATTCTACTGTGGTCTTTTATCGATAGATAGAGTATCCTATCTGTTGCATTACTCCCTTTGAGCTTATATTACCTAATCCACTGCTCCTAGCATAACTAGGTTTGGCCTGTGTGCACTGCTAGAGCTTTTATCCGTGTCTTGCTTAGCCATGCTTAGCTGTTAGTGTTGGTTCATCCAGAAGATGTACCAAATGCAGAGAACCTAGTATGGCAGGAGAATGAGGTATACTGATGAGGTAAGATCAGTGGTAACGGTTAAACATGCTAAGGCATGTATGGGAGGCCACGGTGGGATGTGGTTTTTGCAGTCCCATGCTCGCCACTACTAGGACCCGAGTTCTAGCCTCTTAGACCAAGCCGAGCGTACAACCACACGGTGCCTGGATAATCTCACGAGTAACTAACTTGCCTAGTAGATTCCATGAGTCAGATAGTTCGGGCGTTCCATTCGACATATGCATTCTGGTTGTTCCCGAAGGAGGTGAAGGAGGTCCATTCATACAGGTAGGTAAGCGTGTCCGGGGTTGCTTGGGGTCGATGGAGCCCCTGGTAAACCAACCTCACCCACATCTATAGGGACCGACTTTGCGATATGACCCATTACGGCGGGACCATCCTTGATGAGGATATATACAGGGATTATGATGATTCTGACTGCCTGAACTGGAAGGAAATATTGAGTCAAATCAATAATGACTATCAGGTGAATTCATTCCTAATTGAACCTGATGTTTTACTTAATGAGAACTTTATACTACCTAAGTCTATGCATCTTTGTATGATCAGGTTTATTGATAACACAAGCGTTGCGCAAGGAGGAGGAGAGTTGCAGCAAGGATAAGCGCTGATTTCCAATATCAACAAGTGCACGAGGGAGGAGCGGGAGGCATGTGCACTAGGAGGCAATGAGGAAATCACGTATGAGCAAGAGAGAGAGAGAGATGGCGCACCAAGAATTACATGTTTGAGGTTTTCCACGACGTTTGGACTGCGTGCCAATAAGGCCGAACCCATATATGGGTTGGTATGTATCAGTTTGAGTCGAACCGAGTCAGTTTGGGCCAAGTTACAGCTGTTTTTAGGCCCGTTTAGAGGGTAGGAAGCCCCAGCCCTCATATAAACCTCCGTAGCCGTCACAAGTTAGGGTTTAGAAAACGTTAAAATATTTTGGAGTTGTTTCTTTCATAGAACCTCTGTAATTACCCTGTGTTCGAATCTACCAACTATAATTGAGTGTGATATGTTGTTACATTGGGAATTAGTAGATTGCATACTACCGTTCGTGGTCACGGCTGCATGCGTAAGAGTGTGGTGTTGTGAATATCCTACAAGGTTCGAGATCTATTGCGCTGGCATTAGGGATCGAGCGGGAGAGATCATAGCTACGCACTAGTTATCTATCATCCACCATCATCATCGCCATCCGCTTACTGAGAAGATCGGGCCACCCCATATCATCTTGGTATCAGAGTTCCAGTGTTGCCTCGGTAAGCATCCACAAATCCATCCATAGATTAGTTGTTTTTGTCCTATACAGAAAAAGCCAGACAAAAATATTAGGGTTCATAGTTCTTTGCCATAGCCTAGATAACGCTGTTCGTGAGTTCTAGTTGCTGATCGTAATCCTTTTGTATAGACTTTCTTCTAAATCTGAGTCGTAGTTTTTGTCTAGCTTTTGTCTGTTTTTGATCCGTTGTCGGAGTCCCTAGACTATTTCTAGACTGTTCGTCGTGTTCTTGAGCCTTAGATCTAGTAGATCTGTTTTCTTTTAGTCTCAGGTTGTAGATCCGTTTGAAAGAAGGAGAAAAAAACAAACCGATCGGATCTAGACTTGTACTGAGTTTGCTTCACGTTGAAGTAAAAAAAATTGGCTCGCTGCCTCACGCCTGAACGCAGACAGGTCTGTGCTCCAGGTGAGAGCTAAAAAAATCCGGAAAAAGAAATTCCGAAAAAAAAATCGGACCATCGCCTTACCACAGACCAGTCTGTGCTAGTACGAGAAAAAAAATATTTCTTCCGCCATCCTACCGCAGCAGCATTTTAGGCCGTAATTCTGTCGTGGCAGAGACCAATTCTCAGGTTAAATTTTTTTCTTTTTTTGTTTATTTTTTACTGAGTCCACATAGCGCACCTATCCTTGTGAGCCTTAGTAAACCTTTCTTTGTGTCTAAAACTATCCTACAAGACTAGCGTGCTTAGTGCTCTGCGGGCTGCTCAGTTTAGCAATCTTGTGCCCGTTTCGTTGAGACATTGCTAGCGTCTCTCCTTGTGCATTGCAACACGAGCGTTCCTCCGACATACCTCACTTTATTGAGCTCATTTTCATAGTTGCAATTGCCCCATTTATCTCCACCGTGTGTGTTTCTGTGGGTCTTTGTCATACGATCAGCACTAGGACTTATTTGCGGTGTAGTTAGGATACCATACCTACAGCTCCACCATAAATAACCTGTGTGCCCTGCGATCGTTCTCTATACCTTTGGTATTCACTTCATCACATCAGTGCATCAGTGTTTGATTTCGAATTGGTAAGCATCACTATTCACTTTGGAACTGGTAAGATCTGCTTTCTTGTCAGTTTTTGAGTGAGTTGTGAGTGTGCCACCAAAACAATTTTGTGTTTTTGCACTAATGTACTAATCATGACTTCTACTAGTGTTGATGTGATGCAGAAATCAGATGATGTTTACCATGAATATTTAGCTATTGTGGTTGGCATGGCATATGATCCAACTACAATCAAGTGGCGATTGGAAAGTTCTGCCACACCCGCAGAATATCAGATTTGGGAAATTGATATGGGATTTGGTTTTGCAAGATGTCATACTTTCGATCGAAGTTTAATGCCCATATAGAATACATTCTTGCTCACCGATGTGTGGATGAAGAGGTACCTCGTTGGTGGAAGGACGCAAGGATTGTGTATGGTGTCATGGGTAAAAAAATCCTTTGGGAAGATTTCAAGCAATTTCAACGTTCTATGTTTTTGAACAACTGCAAATGGCCTCTTCCAGAAATTTTGAGAGTGGACACTAATGAGAAATGTGAGTTGTCTACTAACGTAATCATGTCTACTCCTAGTGTTGTATCTTGTGATGTGCAGGTTGCTTTTGAAGAAAGGGAGCCGCCTATTTTACAACCTGCATCACACGATCTGGTATTGTCACTTGAGGAGGATGTCGTAGTACCTACTACAGCTGAGAAGATTGTTAATGACATTGGTACTGATTTGGAGCTTCATCCAACATGTGCAACATATTTTGAGTCTATTCCTTTACTGAAGCCTCCTTGTGATTTGCCTTGCACTACTGTTTCAGTACCATGTGATAGTTTACCAAATTCAAATTTTGATCATGTGGTACTGATAACACATAAGGAAATACTTGCTCGAATACCACCTGCTGATATTGTGTATTCCATCATGCTAAATGAACCTATGAGTATGAGTTGTGCTATGGATAAGATTTCTGAAATTTCATTTCTGAATTCTAGCACATATTCTCCTTGTTTCACTTTCAATCTGATTGGTGAATATAGCATGCATGAAAATTTTCTTGTGGATCACATATGATGAGGACATCCCTACAATTACACCTACCCCAATGACTACTGAAGATGCTACAACTGTTGCAAGAAAGGATCAGTCCAATGAGATTAGAATTGGACCTATTACAAGAGCTCGTGCTAAGCTACTGGAACAACAGGTGAATTTACTCCTAAACGAATCTGGTGCATTGATTGATGAGAACTTTATACTGCCTAAGTCTATGCATTTATGTATGATCAGGTTCGTTGGAGAAACAAGCATGGTGCGAGGAGGAGAAGGGCTACAAAAGAAGCCCAACATGATGATCGCCCAAGGATGCGCGAGGGAGGAGCGGGAGGAAGGCGCAAGAGAAGATCATCAAGATGGAGGCAAAAAGATCTGCCACGACCGGAGTGTCCGGCCAGATCCACCCGGACTGTCTGGCCTAGTCGAGAGGCAAACTGGCGTGGACATTCTGTCTGCCAGTTCGGATACTACCCGGACATCACCCGGAAACTTCAAAGTTTCTGGCCAGACCGGACTGTCTAGCACACTCCACCCGGAGTGTCCGGCCTGACCGGACTGTCCGGCCGATTTCGACCGGAGTGTCCGCCCGCTGACCGAATCTGGTCTGAGTCGGTTTGTATCAGTTTGAGTCGTTTGCATTTAGTTTCGGTTTCCGGCCGCCCCAGCTGCCCTTATAAGCCCTGGGACGACCCCTAGTTAGGTTTTAGACCACGTTAAAATATTTTGGAGTTGTTTCTTTCATAGAACCTGATGAGGACATCCCTGCAGTTACACCTACCCCAGTTGCTATTGATGATGTTCCAACTAATGCAAAGAAAGATCAATCCAATGAGATAAGGATTGGACAAATTACAAGAGCTCATGCTAAGCTACTAGAACAACAGGTGAACTTGTTTCTTAATGAACCTGGAGTTTTAATTAATGAGAATTTTATACTACCTAAGTCTTTGAATTATTGCATGATTAGGTACTTAGGAGAAGAAGGCGTAGCACGGAGCGAGGAGGTAATGGAACAAGGCGTGTTGATCAATGAAGAATGCGCGAGGGAGGAGAGGGAGGAAGCGCAAGGAGCTATCCAAGACGAAGATCAACAAGAGCTGGAAGTTCTCTGCCGCGGCAGAGAAACGCCCCTTTTCTCTGCCACGGAGGGCTGCCGCGGCACAGAAACAGAGTCTTTTTCTGCCACGGCAGAGAAACAGACCCAATCTCTGCCACGGCAGAACCCTGAGCCGAACCCAATTTTGGGTCGGTTTGTATCTTAGTTAGGTGGGACCAAGTTGTCCCAAGCTGAGGACGCCCCAGCCCTCATATAAACCTCCGTAGCCGTCACAAGTTAGGGTTTTAGACCACGTTAAAATATTTTGGAGTTGTTTCTTTCATAGAACCTCTGGAATTACCCTGTGTTCGAATCTGCCAACTTTAATTGAGGGTGATCTGTTGTTCCATTGGGAATTAGTAGATTGCATACTACCGTTCGTGGTCACGGTTGCGTGCGCAAGAGTGTGGTGTTGTGAATATCCTACAAGGTTCCAGATCTATTGCGCTGGCATCAGGGATCGAGCGGGAGAGATCATAGCTACACACTAGTTATCTATCATCCACCATCATCATCACCATCCGCTTACTGAGAAGATCGGGCCACCCCATATCATCTTGGTATCAGATTTCCAATACACAGAAAAAGCCCCACAAAAAGAGTTGCCATAGCCTAGATTACATCGTATTCGAGTAATAGTTGCTGGTCGAGTTCCTCTATTAGATTAGATCTAAATCTGTTCTTCGTAGATTTGTTTTCTAGTTGTTCTAGTTGTTTTCCACCATCTTTTTCCGCTACCATCAAGTCAGATCCGATCCAAGTAAAGAGTCCTAGGTGTGTACTACTTGGCGAGTCGGAATTAAAAAAAATCAGCTCGCTGCCTCACGCCTGACCGTAGACATGTCTGTGTTCCGGAGTGACAAAAAAAAATTGGACGGTCGCCTTACCACAGACAGGTCTGCCCTCATATGAGAATTTTTTGTGTCTGCTGACCTCCTGCCGCGAGAGGATTTTAGGCCGTTTTTCTGCCGTGGCAGAGACCAATTTTCAGGTCAATTTTTTTTCTTTTTTGTTTATTTTTTTACTGAGTCCACATAGCGTACCTATCCTTGTGAGCCTTAGTAAACCTTTCTTTGTGTCTAAAACTATCCTACGAGACTAGCGTGCTTAGTGCTCTGCGGGCTGCTCAGTTAGCAATCTTGTGCCTGTTTCGTTGAGACATTGCTAGCGTCTCTCCTTGTGCATTGCAACACGAGCTTTCCTCCGACTTACCTTACTTTTTTGAGCTCATTTTCATAGTTGCAATTGCCCCATTTATCTCCACTGTGTGTGTTTCCGTGGGTCTCTGTCATACGATCAGCACTAGGACTTGTTTGCGGTGTAGATAGGATACCATACCTATAGCTCCACCATAAATAACATGTGTGCCTTGTGATCGTTCTCTATACCTTTGATATTCACTTCATCACTTCAGTGCATCAGTCTTTGATTATGTTTGGTAGAGCATCTCTATTCACTTTGGAACGGTAAGATCTTCTTTCTTATCAGTTGTGAGTGAGTTGTGAGAGTTTCCACCATACTGATTTTGATTTTTGCACTAACTTACTAATCATGTCTTTGAGTGATCATGAAATTGTGTCACAGAAAAAGCAGGTGGAGGAGTTTGTTACTTGGAGAGAGTCTGTTGATAGAAATATCACCGACATACAAGATGCTGTGGAGAATAATACTGGAGCCATCAATAATATTCAGACGCAGCTGACTGCTATGAATGTCAACTTTGCCACCTTGCAGCGTTCCATTGAGGCAATTCAGGCAACACTCTAGCCCGGACTGGCACAACATGATGATGGGTTTGAGGACTTTGATGAGGGGAGTGCGGCTGATGGTGCTCCACATCGTGGCAGGGGACGTGCAAATCCCCCTGCACCTGCGGCTGCTCCTCTGTATGGCCGTGGGTATGCTCCTCTTGGATGTGCCCAGCGTGCTTACAATCCAGCTGATGATAGTTTGGGCAAGCCCAAGTTCTCAATTCCTTCGTTCAATGGCTCACTTGATCCTGAGGATTATATTACTTGGGAGTTGAAGATTGAAAAGCTCAGGCGTTTATTTGAGTACCCAGAAGACAAGAAGGTCAAACTTGCTGCATCAGAATTTGATGGTTACGCTTTGCGTTGGTGGGAAGCTATTGTGCAGAATAGACGGAACGACAATGAACTTCCTGTGAGGGATTGGCGTGAGATGAAGGCCATCATGGTGGCTCGTTTTGTTCCCTCCAATTATTTGCGTTCTGTGTTTGACATGCTCACACAGTTGAGGCAAGGCACAATGACAGTTGATGAGTACTACATGGAGATGGAGATGCTTATGCAGCGTGCTAATGTTCGTGAATCACGAGAGATGACGATGCAACATTTCCTGAACAATTTGAAGCTTCAAATCAAGAGTATTGTGCGTTATCACAAGTATGAGACAATGAACGAGCTGCTCCAAGACGAAGATCAACAAGAGCTAGAAGTTCTCTGCCGCTGCAGAGAAACGCCCCTTTTCTCTGCCACGGCAAGCTGCCGTGGCACAGAAACAAAGTCTTTTTCTATCACAGCAGGCTGCCGCGGCAGAGAAACAGACCCAATCTCTGCCGTGGCATAACCCTGAGCCGCGGCAGAGAAACAAACTCCAATACCTTGTCATATCTAGGACTAAGTCAAAGTGTTGTAATCCGCAGATTAAGAGGCATGATTAGCTTCTATCTATTCTAGCTTAGAATATCACACCCTTTCACACTAAGAGGTTGTGTTGAGTTTCAAGACCCCTTAATGAAGTGATGCTCTTACATATTATTACCAACCTTCCTTCGAGCTTTCACGCTTGAGAATGATGCGTGTGCATACGATGTGGTCATCTGAGATTCTTAGCAATTCCGAATGCTTTGGACCTCAACAAGGACATGAGATTCTTATTCTGGTACACTTTCCTCGGTTAAAGAGTTAGGCTTGTGCCGAAGCTATGAGACTATGTCCTCTTGCCTTACCAAGCAAGTTTCCTCTCGAACTAAATGACATATCGGTGGTCCGTGATATTCTAGATGTCTACTAGAAGTATCGCCATGTTGCCACATGACCGTGTTGTCAAGTTCTTGAGAAAGCTAGTTCGCTGAACTGCTCCTTTCTCCAAGGATCCGTGCTGGATACCCTTGAACTAGTCGGTTGAGCTGAAACAACAACTTGGAGACTTGTAAGACAAAAGTTCTATCTAACTTAGTTCATCTTAAAGGGATGTCTAGTTTTGTTCGTGCTTAAGAAAGATAGTATCTCCTTCATGGATATGTTATCTTCCCTCACTTTTGATTTGATTTGGGTTATCGTCAAATCAAACTCAGTTCCAAGGACTATCTGGATGATGTTGCTACTCGTGATGTTTCACATGAGTAAATCTTCATATCCTTTGGTGTGACCAATACTATGCCTTGTTCATACTACATATAAGTCCATCCTCCTAGAGTATCTTGATAAGTTTGTTGTTGAGCCCATCGACAATATCCTTATTTTCTCCATGCCAGACTAGATTCATGTGGAACATTTGGCATTAATGTTGGAAAACTTTCGAGAACCTTCTTCGGGTCATCTCAAAGTATGTGTTCTGGATGTTAGATGTGATCCTCTCTGATTCACGAGCAAATGTAGAAAGATGTCGCCGTGGATTCGAGTAGAGTTAACTCCGTATCTTAAGGACACAGTTGTATTTCGTTGCAAGTGCTTGATGTATGAGAAGTTGTCTTCTAAAAAGTTGCTAATACATGGGTCTAGCAATCTAGCTCAGTCTATTGGAGCTTAGCACTAAAGTCCATGTCTTGAGAATCTAGTAACTTTACCTTGTGGTAAATGTTGCAAACTTTCTATTCGGACATGCTGAGTCTGAAGTATCATTCTACCTAACCAAATCTGAATCTCAAGCAGATATGATGGTTGGTGTTCTTCAAGATTTTGACATAGCTCTCTTTGTAAATCCGGCAAGATTGATGTAATGGTTGACACAATTAGTCGGAAGGCCTATCGACAAATTATCTTGAATTAGCAATAACAACCACTCTTCATGAGGCTTCCTCTATGATTTATTATAGAAGTTGCTCTCATGGATTCCGTCGTCTCCGAAGTCTGACCTTTACTTGATGTCTGTTTCCTCGAACATCAAGGAGAAAATTTAAAGTAGCGTTGCTAAATGTCTCTCGGTCGATTCTCCATACCCTCTTATGTTGGCAAGCGTTGTTGAGCCAAGTAATTGAAGTCTGAGAATGAAGTTTCTTTTTCCTCGTGTCATCAGGAATCTTCTTACCTCTTCATCCTGGTGGAGTAAAGTGATATCATGATCTTTGGCAAAGATTTTGATAATCCCGGATGAATAATGAGTTTCCTTCGTTCCTCTAACATGTTCGAAGAGTGACGATGATTTTGGTAATCAGATGTTTCTCTTGGTACATGTTCCTTCTGACTCTTTCGAGTCCTCGCCACAAAACAACCTTCTGTCTTGGCCTTCTATTGAATGAAGAGTGATCCTTCTATATCAAAAGTAATTCAACAGCTTGGTTATTCAACAGAGTTTCGGATCTCGAAGTTTGTGGTCATGTTCTTTCCATTGTAAGCTTTCCTTTTCAGAAGCTTAAACCCTTCTGAAACTCCATGGTCTCAATCCTTATGAAGACCAACTATCTAACAATTTGAAACCTATCTCTTCTTGTTCCGTCCGTTACCTTGACGTGTTTTATGTCGTCACCTCATAGTTGTCCTAAACACTCCTTCATGAGTTGACCATGAGATACTCTATGCGTTGTTTAGTGTGTTTCCCTCTTATCCTTAGAGTGACCATGTTTCTTTCTCCCTCTGTCTCTCTTCCTACCATTGGAATCTCGGGTCAAGATTCTCGTAAGTGGGATAGAGCTGTAACACCCCAGTTTTAGTTAATTCTAATTAAGGCTTTGTTTGTGCATTCATGAGCATCATTTTTGAAAAATTGCATGCAAGAAAGAAGAACTAATGCAAATGCCTAACCCTAGCTATTTTTCCCCTCTTTCAAATGAATTCAAAATAGTTTGAATTTGAAAGCCTATTCAAAATGGTTTTGTATTTTGAAAAGTGCTAAAATTATAGAGCCCAAATGGACTAAGAGGGCCCCACAATATTTTACTAGTTTTATAAAAGCTTCTGGTATTTTGAAATACCCAAAACAGATTTCGAATAAAATACAAATGGAAAACCAGAAATAAAAAAAGGAAAAAGGATTTAGTTAAAAAAATGGAGCCAGCAGAGCCAGCCCAGCCGTCCCATCTCCTCTTTCCTCTTCCTGCCGCGCAGCGCAGCCCACAGCTGGCCCATGTGCAGCCACCCCGGCCCACATACCGTTTTGCTGTCCTCCTCTTTTCTTCTTCCTTGGAAACGAAGGAGAGAAGCAGCTGCCTGGCGCTGCCGACGCCGTCGATCGCCCGACGCCAAGATGACCGCCCCGCCGCTGTCCGCGAGAGGATAAGACCTCCATGACGCCTCTGCCCCGTCCCTATCTTCTTCCCCTTGCGCGCTCTCTCTCCCTCTCTATACTACGCAGGGCCAAACCCTAGCTCCGCCGCTACTTCAAATCACCACCGTCCCACGCCTCGTCGTGCCCTGCCGATAGCTCCATGAGCTCCGCCTCGTCCCGTTAGTGCCCCTGGCTAGAGGAATTGACCGCGGGAGCCCACAATCGAGCAGGCCAACCGCGTCTTCCTCATCTCTGACCTAGCGCCGCCGCGGTGGATTCATAGCCATCTGACCTCGAGCAACATCACCGACCCCTGCAATCGCATCTTGGTGAGCAACCAGTGCTCTCGCACCCTTCCCTCGCCTTCCTCCCGCTCTGTAGCATTTCCCTGACGTGGTCCTCCATCCGCCGCCACGCTAGTTCATCGACGGCCATCTCCGGGGCCCATCTAGTAGCGGCGCTGCTATATTTAGGCTCACCATGCCCTCGCGTTTCGATCGCGCGCATTCACGCAGCTCCGCGAGCACCATGTCACAGTCCCTGCCGTCCACCTGAGAGCACCTCCGCGGTGACGTCACGCCGACGCCACCATGACGTCAGGCGCACGGTCAGCTCTGGTCAACCCAGCTGGGTCCCGCCTCTACGCACATGGCAGCTGAGGTGGCCTAGGGACCCTCTGTCAGCCACTGCGGCTAGACACAACCCCAACGAGAAAAGCCCCTCCCCGTCTGTGACGTCAGCCCCGCGTCATAATGAAGCAATAAAGGGTTTTAATTGTTTTAAATTGGTTTAATAACTCCAGAAAAAGGATAAATCTTATAAATCCAATAAGTAATTATTTATAAGTCAGAAAAATATGTATAATATATCAAAATGTTCAGAAAAAGAAGATCTATCTATTTAAGCTATAATCATGCATTGTTAAGCAACTTAAATGACAAGTTTACTTAAAGAACTAAATCAACCCCTCATAGGTGTTCCGGGGTTCCCCTCTCCTAGGGTTTGTAACCTTCGGACCCTGTTTAAAATAATCAAGCATGCCCTAGGGTTTCATTTAAGATCTATTTAACTTGTCATATCATCATCCTTGCTTGAGAATTGCATAGATGCCATGTGTTGATTGTTGTTTCCCCTTTGTTTTTGGTGTTTGGTTCTTTCCGGTAGAATACAATACTGACTCTGAGATCGAAGACCGATATCAACACCATCGAAGATCAACGAACAATACTTGACCAACTGTAATCAAGTCAAGTACAAGATATCCGAAGATCTGCTTTCTGGGTATCAACAAACAAGGCACGCATAGCCGCACCATTATACAATCCTACGGTTTCGAAAGCATTTCAATTCTTGCCATGATGCATACGATTCTGCTATGGTCTTTTATCGATAGATAGAGTATCCTATCTGTTGCATTACTCCCTTTGAGCTTATATTACTCGATCCACTGCTCCTAGCATAACTAGGTTTGGCCTGTGTGCACTGCTAGAGCTTTTATCTGTGTCTTGCTTAGCCATGCTTAACTGTTAGTGTTGGTTCATCCAGAAGATGTACCAAATGCAGAGAACCTAGTATGGCAGGAGAACGAGGTATACTGATGAGGTAAGATCAGTGGTAAAGGTTAAACATGCTAAGGCATGTATGGGAGGCCACGGTGGGATATGGTTTTTGTAGTCCCATGCTCGCCACTACTAGGACCCGAGTTCTAGCCTCTTGAACCAAGACGAGCGTACAACCACACGGGGCCTGGAAAACCACACAAGTAACTAACTTGCCTACTAGATTCCATGAGTCACATAGTTCGGGCGTTCCATTCGACATATGCATTCTGGTTGTTCTCGAAGGAGGTGAAGGAGGTGCATTCATACATGTAGGTAAGCGTGGCCGGGGTTGCTTGGGGTCGATGGAGCCCCTAGTAAACCAACCTCGCCCACATCTCTACGGACCGACTTTAGGATTTGACCCATTACGGCGGAACCATCCTAAGGGCGTGACTCATAGTCTCGGCGAAAGCAAGGTAAAGGTCGTGTCTAACCACCCTCTACCGGCCTTCCAAGGAAGAGGGCTAATCATGTGGCATTAAGAGTCGGTTGGTACGTGTGGGTAAAGTTGTACACCCCTGCAGGGTTAAATCTTTTCGAAAAGCCGTGTCCACGGTTATGGACAACTTGAGAACAGACGTGAAGATCATAGAGAACATTAGTCTAAACGTAAAACTTGGCAGATCAACGTGTGCTTAAGGATGCTTCCTCATGGGTACGAGGGGGTGATCCTAGTTGTGAGATGAGGATTACTTTGGTGGATATCAACATGAAGATCAATTCTTCGGAGATGTCGCTCTCTTATCCCCTTTTAAAATATTTTGACTAGACGAGCTTCTGCTCCCTCTTGTTTTATAAACAAACATGGCTTTATGCAAAATAACCCCACCAGCCATAAGTCTTGCGGAGTACACCATGTACTCACCCTTGCTTTGTTGATACTTTTGTAGCAGAGTAATTGTTCCCCTGAAGACAAGTTTGGTACGACATCGACACCGACAAGTAGCTTGGGGTTCCCAACCAGCAGTCTGGAATCTATGGGCTGGGACTTCATCATTATGATTCAGGCCTCTGAGGTCATTTGTTAAGTTTGCTATACCTAATAACACAATTTGCCTTCCGTTGTTTGATGTTTGTGGTCAGTGACCTCTGCTTGTAATATTTTGATTCTTCGCTCAATTATGAGCTTGCTGTAATAATTTTTGTGTTGCAGGGTTACTGTTGTGTCACCGAATTCTCACTAGATATCCTCGAGCTCTAGGTTAAGCTTATGTTAGGCTAAGATCTGGATTTGTTTAACCCTGATCCTGGGGGTGTCACACTAGGGTCTCCTATGGTCAGGATGGCTCTGATACCAACTTGTCAACACCCAGATTTTCAATCCCAGATGCCTGTTATGCCATACATCGCAATCCCAGGTGCCCCGATTTTTGCGAGACATAATAGATTGGATATCACAGTACATCATCCATTACATACCATAATAAGGTCTTACACAAATAGAGGATCTCATGATCCAGTCTTAATACAAACAAGTAGCAGAATAATAAGCATAGCAGTGGGCTCCATCTTCAGTATCACAGGCAATGCTGACGATGGGAGATGATCCTAGTTGTCGTAGCCGTCCTGCTGTCCTTCTTCCGGACAGTCCTCCTCATAGTCTGGCCATAGGAATAGCCAGGGACAAAACCATGAGTACTCTTTAACTACTCGCAAACTATCACTAACAAGTAAGGTGGTTCTAGTAAGAATGCTTAGTTCTAAGTTTATTTGCAAGTTTAAGTTTGAAACCTAAGCTGAGTTCAGAAACAAAGAAAGATAAAATAAAGGTTCTAAATCACCTAAGTGGGAACTTAGTTTTCATAGTCACAACCCTGTTGTGGTCAAGTCATGTCACAATTCATTTCATAAGTCATTTTGAAAACATCTGACAATGGAACAGTATGGCCACTCCAACTGTCCATGACCGCGGACGTGGCTATTCGAATAGTTTTACACTCTGTAGAGGTGGTACACTTTCACCACAAAATTCGATACATCCATCAGGGATAGCCCTAAATTATCATACTTAGTATGCGGATAATCAATCATAACTTTTCAATTACACACCCTAGTAGAAGCACCTCTCCTATGAGCTTGGCCTCCCAGCCATGTCCATCTGGCATCCTGGGCACTTCATAGGTGGACAACATTGAGAGGTAGCCTCGGCTCAAACCTCTCCCGCGAGGGAACCCATACTAATGCATATAAACTTCGGCTAAGCCTTACCCAATTCAGGTATTGTGGTTGTACGGTAAATTGGAATGGGATCGCATCCGAACCCAACCATTAGTTTTTATAAAGGGCTAAGGCTCATGCCTCAAAATTTGCATCACCATAAACCATTTGTGTTTCTCAACACATGTCAAAACATCTCAATAGAATGACTCATCATTCCAAGGTTTTCATAATCTTTTTCACCAAGTATTCCCATCTAAAGTGATCAAGTTTTTGGTTTAGCTCTAACTACTAAGTTAAGAGTGTTCACTAATGATGCAGCCCATCCTACGGACGCTTCTACATCTACACCAACAAGTCCCCCAAGTGGAACCATGACTTGTGCCCGAGCCAAACTCCTACAAGCTAAGGTGAACTCACTCCTCCCCTCGTGCCAATTTGATACCTCCTTGGATGTCGTGCTACTTCATACCTCTACTCTGTGCATCATCAGGTACGAATCCCCGCCGTGTCGACCCACGAGCCCTGAAGCTGGAGTGTCCGCCCGAATCCAGTCGGAGTGTCCGGTGCAGCCGGAGTGTCCGACACGACTCAACCGGATTGTCCGGCCTGCCCCAGCCCAAACCTGGCATGGACATTCTGTGTGCCAGTTCGGACACTGCCCGGACACTGCCCGGAGTGTCCGGCCCAAGTGATGGGCCTGCGAGCCTAGCTGGGCCCTATGGCCCATGTACCCCTCTACTTCGCCCAGAACTCTACTTTAATGCCTGAACTACCCCTGAACTTGTGGTTGGCCTATATATAGACCCCCACCTCCATTGTAAACCCTAGGCTTGATATTGGAATTAGTGGAAACCCCTTTGTGGATCTATCTAATTCTGGCCTCATGCTCCTTCACTAAGGAGCACCAATATCCCCAAACCTCGTTGGAGTTTGCATTGTGCCTCCGCGTTGTACAAGGCCTAGGCATCGGTGTCCCTTTGCCTAGACGTCAAGATCTCACCGAGTCTCCCATCTCGCCGTGCCGGTTCGAGAGAGAGTCCTCTGCCCGACACCGATCCTAGGGATTGTGCCGGACCGGTCACCGCCGGCGTAAGCTATTGGTGTTTATCGTGGTTTTGCGTGTGTGTGTTCATCGCCTTCTTCGTGCGTGTGTTCGTCGTGTTCATCCTTCCCTCCTTCCCCCGCACTCCACCCTCGATTTGAAAGGGAATCGTGAAAGATCGGGCCACCCTAGAGGTTTTCCCTCAACATATTGGTATCAAGAGCTTCGTTGCTCATGATTTCCCCCACAAATTTTTCTTCTATCCACCAAAAATTTGAAAATCCCCACAAAAAACAGCCCATATTTGCCTTTGGATCGATCTCTTGATTTGGAGTGTTATTTATGGTTTTGATCTGACCAAACAATGTCTAAGGAGTTGGTCCAGCTTTATCCTGCGTTTCCCCAGCCCGATTTGGCCAGACCAGAGTGTCCGGCCCAGATAGACCGGAGTGTCCGGCTGTAACGCCAGTTTTGATAGTTTTGCCTCATTTTTCGCATTGGCTAATCTCCTTTGTTTGCTCGTGTCCCGTGTGCGTGTCCGCAACTACCAGCAAGCTTCCGCATCATCAACTTCCGCCCTCATCGACACCACGGACCACGAACACCATCCTGCACCACCAACGCCAAGTTCATCATCAAAGAAGGTATAACTTGCGTCACCTTGTTACCCCCATCTTCCTTTGTGTGTACCTATCCCATGAGAGTGGCTCATCTTGTGTTTTCTTGAGCATTGTGCATTTGTCCTTGGATAGTGAGAGTGCAAGAGCAATATCAAGTGTGACTAGGTAGCATCAAGGGAGAGCAAAAAAAGATACAAAGAAAAAGCAAAAGAGAAATAGTCTCCCATTGCCAAAGAGAGTCTCAAAGCTTGTAAGCAAGAGAGAAAGAAGAGCGCCCAAGGCAAGTGCACAAATCTTTGCAAACGAGCCACGCTCTCTCCTTGCATTGGCACGACAACGAGCTTAGTCTTCGTAAGGACATTTTGTTTGCTCCATTTCATAGTCATGTTAATCCCACCTTTCTCCACGTGTGTGTACATAGTCGTAGGTTCCCGTCACCCTTTTGAGTTGTTGACCTTCGCCTTTGACTTGAGTTTTGTTGGATTTTACCCACCTTTGACTATCCCTTTTCTTTTGGTTGGTTCTTTGGCTTCCACAATCCTAACCTACCACCAACAAGCTTTTGAGAGTTAGTTCTTTCTTTAGTGTGAGTTTTCTTTGCAATTCCACTTTGCACGCTTATAGCTCTCACTTGTGGTTTCTAGTTTGGTGCAATCCCCAAGGTGAGGTACAAGGCTAACACCACCATATTCCACTTCCATATACAATACTCGTGTGTTTTGCATGATGGATAGGCATGGTGAGACGAGTCAACCACCTCCCCAAGAAGAAGATCAAGGTCCATACATGACGCATGCAAGTCACTTCATCGTCCGCCAAGAGTTCCGTGAACGTTGCCAAGCACTTGAGACGCGACAATATGAACAATTTGGCGAGACGCAAGCCGAGTTCAAGAACATCGACAGCCGCTTCGACGGCCTCGAAAGGCAAATGCAAGCAATGCATCACAACTTCGGCCACCAAAATGAAGCGCTTCAACGCTCCGTCGCCGAAACAAAAGACAATCTTCGATGCCTTATCGACGGAATGGCAAGACCACGTTCATGCGCATCAAGCTCTTCAAGCTCATCGCGTCGTCATGCACCCCTTCAACAAGATCTACATCCAAGTGCTCCAAGACGCAATGACGCCCCCGTGGTTGAAGATGGAACCTCTTCCGACTATGTACCTTCCCCACGGCACGCCGCAACATCAAGCTATGATGGTGACCTCTCTTCAAGGCCACGAGCAAGGCAAGAAGCACACCGTCATCATGCAAGGGCACTAGTGATTCAACAACCGCGCCAAGAGCAAGAGCAAGCTCCTCATCAACAACAATATCAAGAGCAAGCTCCGCAACAAGGACGCAAGAACCAAGTTCCACCTCCCCAACTACAAGATCATCAACAAGGTCACCAAGCTCGTCGCAATGACCGCAACGATGAGGAAACTTTTGGCAAGCTCAAGTTCAGAATGCCCAAGTTCACCGGATCCAATGACCCCGAAGAATACCTCTCGTGGGCACTCAAAGTCGACAAGATCTTCCGCATGCACAACTATGGCAACGAGAAGATGGTCACCATGGCTTCGCTTGAGTTTGATGATTACGCCAACCTTTGGTGGGAACAAGTTCAAGTTGCTCGCGATGCAAGACAAGAGCCGCCAATCACAACTTGGCATGACATGAAGGCTTACATGAGATCCCGGTTTGTCCCTGCGCACTACACGCGTGACCTCTTCAACAACTGATATGGGGTGGCCCGATCTTCTCAGCAAGCTCTTGTCGATGGTGATGGTGGATGATAGATAACTAGTGCTTAGCTATGATCTCTCCCGCTCGATCCCTGATGCCAATGCAACAGCTCTCGAACCTTGTAGGATATTCACAACACCACACTCTTGCGCACGCAGCCGTGACCACGAACGGTAGTATGCAATCTACTAATTCCCAATGGAACAACATATCACACTCAATTATAGTTGGCAGATTCGAACACAGGGTAATTCCAGAGGTTCTATGAAAGAAACAACTCCAAAATATTTTAACGTGGTCTTAAAACCTAACTTGTGACGGCTACTGGAGTTTTATATGAGGGCTGGGGCGTCCTCCCCTCTAAACGGGCCTAAAATAGCCATAACTTGGCCCAAACTGACTCGGTTCGACTCAAACGGATACATACCGACCCATATATGGGTTCGGCCTTATTGGCACGCAGTCCAAACGTCGTGGAACACCTGAAACATGTAATTCTTGGTGCGCCATCTCTCTCTCTTGCTCATACGTGATTTCCTCATTGCGTCCTAGTGCGCCTGCCTCCCGCTCCTCCCTCGCGCACTTGTTGATATTGGAAATCAGCGCTTGTCCTTCTTGCTGCAACTCTCCTCCTCCTCGTGCAACGCTTGTGTTATCAATAAACCTGATCATACAAAGATGCATAGACTTAGGTAGTATAAAGTTCTCATTAAGTAAAACATCAGGTTCAATCAAGAGTGAATTCACTTGTTGCTCAATCAGCTTTGCATGAACTCTTGTAATGGGTCCAATCCTGATTTCATTGGACTTGTTCTTTGCAGCAACATCTTCATTGTGAATAGGAGTAGGAGATAGTGGAATAGTATGGATGTCCTCATCATCTCCCCCCTTCAAAAGGCGTCGACCTCGACGCTCCAAGGTCTTCTCCAGCATATGGTGATAAATCAGCAGCATTGAAGCTGTTGCTAGCACCACCAAACTCCTCAATAGGTATATCAACTGAATAGGCATTATCATTAATTTTGGCTAGTACTTTGTAAGGACCAGCACCACGTGGCTTCAACTTGGACTTGCGAAGTAGTGGAAATCTGTCCTTGCGTAGATGCACCCAAACCATATCTCCAGGCTCGAACAACACTTCTTTTCTTGCTTGATTCCTTGCAGCAGCAATGTTCTTGCCTTTCTTCTCAATAGCCTCTCGAGTCTTCTCATATATTTTCTTCACATAATCAACACGTTTTGATGCCTCCATATCAACTCTCTCATGTAATGGCAGAGGCAACATATCGAGTGGCATTAATGGCTTGAAGCCATACACCACCTCAAAAGGACAAAGCTGAGTAGTTGAATGCACAGCCCTGTTGTAAGCGAACTCAGTATCTGGCAAACACTCTTCCCACTCCCGCAGATTCTTTTTAATCATGTTCCTTAGTAGCTGTGACAATGTTCTATTCACCACCTCCGTTTGACCATCTGTTTAGGGGTGACATGTAGTACTGAACAGCAACTTCGTTCCTAGCTTTCCCCATAAGGTCTT
Source organism: Avena eriantha (assembly GCA_910589775.1). Lineage (NCBI taxonomy): Eukaryota > Viridiplantae > Streptophyta > Magnoliopsida > Poales > Poaceae > Avena > Avena eriantha. Next base: position 271,446,219 of record OU342741.1, on the reverse strand, counting down.
CCAAAAGTAGCTCATGAACTTCACATCACGATCAGAAACAATCGTCTTTGGTACTCCATGTAATTTCATGATGTCCCTGAAAAACAGGTTAGCAACATGCGACGCATCGTCGCTTTTGTGGCAGGCAATAAAATGAGTCATCTTAGAGAACCTATCCACTACCACAAATATAGAATCATGACCTCTCTGAGTTTTAGGTAGACCTAGCACAAAATCCATACTAATGTCTTCCCATGGAGTAGTAGGTGTAGAGAGAGGTGTATACAAACCGTGAGGCTTCAGCTTAGATTTCGACTTGTGGCAAGTAATGCATCTGCTCACAAATCTGTACACATCACGCCTCATCTTGGGCCAATAAAAATGATCAGCAAGCATGAACAACGTCTTCTCACGCCCAAAGTGACCCATCAAACCACCAGCATGTGATTCCTGCACTAAGAACAAATGCAACGACGATTCTGGAATACATAGTTTGTTAGCTCGAAACAAATATCCATCATGTATATAATACTTATCCCATGCGTTTCTAAGAGCACATAAACGATATGGTTCAGCAAAATCATGGTCAGTTGCACAAAGTGCACAAATAGCTTCTAATCCAGGAATTTTAACATCAAGATTGGTTAATAGCATGTTCTTCCTAGATAGAGCATCAGCAACAACATTCTCTTTTCCCTTCTTATAATTAATGATGTAAGGAAAAGACTCAATGAACTCAACCCATTTAGCTAATCTTCTATGCAAGTTTGATTGAGCTTTCAAGTATTTCAATGCTTCATGATCAGAATGTATGATGAATTCCTTTGGCCACAAATAATGTTGCCAAACTTCAAGTACTCTCACAAGTGCATACAATTCTTTATCATAGATTGAATAATTCAAACGAGCACCAGTCAATTTCTCAGAAAAATAAGCTATAGGCCGTCCCTCTTGCATCAAAACGCCACCTATGCCTATACCACTAGCATCACATTCAACTTCAATTTGCTTCGAAAAATCAGGTAATGCAAGTAATGGTGCAGAAGTAAGCAAACGTTTCAATGTATCAAATGCAATGTCTTGGGCCGCGCCCCATACAAAAGGAACACCTTTCTTTGTCAAAGCATTTAATGGTGCAGCAATGGTGCTAAAATCTTTCACAAAGCGCCTATAGAAACCAGCGAGACCGTGGAAACTTACGCACTTGACTTACATTCATTGGAGTAGGCAAATTCTGAATTGATTCAATTTTAGATTGATCTACCTCTACTCCATGCTTAGAAACAACAAATCCTAGGAATATGACCTTATCTTTTGCAAATGTACACTTCTCAAGATTAGCATACAGTTTATTATCACGTAACACTTGCAAAACTTGTCTAATATGAGTGCAATGTTCAGATTCGGTGTGGCTGTATATGAGTATATCATCAAAGTAAACAACCACAAAACGACCAATAAAATTTCTCAAAACATGATTCATCAAACGCATGAAAGTACTAGGTGCATTAGTAAGACCAAACGGCATGACTAACCACTCATACAGACTGAATTTAGTTTTGAAAGCAGTTTTCCATTCATCCCCTTCTTTCATCCTAATTTGATGATAACCACTACATAAGTCAATTTTAGAGAAAACAGCAGCACCACTCAATTCATCTAGCATATCCTCTAAATGTGGAATAGGATGACGATATCGAATAGTGATGTTATTAATCGCTCTACAGTCAACACACATGCGCCACGTACCATCTTTCTTAGGAACTAAAATAACAGGAACAGCACGAGGGCTAAGAGAAACACGAATGTACCCTTTATCCAGCAACGCTTGTACTTGCTCCTGAATTTCCTTAGTTTCTTCGGGATTAGTCCTGTAGGGTGCACGGTTGGGAAGTGTGGCACCAGGAATCAAGTCCACTTGATGTTCTATACCACGCAATGGGGGTAAGCCTGCGGGTAAATCTTCTAGAAACACATCCCCAAAGTCCTGCAAAACAGAAGAGACACCAAGAGAAATAGGGGTCATGTCGTTAGAAACCAATACCTCGCCCTTATACATGAGCACAAGTGGCATGGCTGTAGGATCCTCACGAAATTCTCTCATATCCTCCTTGGTGGCTAATATCAATAACCCAGGCACTCTCTCACTTTTCGTTATATCACTCAATTTAGGCTCAATTACATCAGGAACAGCTGTCACGCAATCTCGCCGAGTGGTAGTATCTTCCTTCAAGTTCACCTCTGTCTTTTGGCGAGAATCATTCATAATTTCTTGTGGTGTCATTGGCTGCATAGTAATCTTATTTTCCTTTGAATTCCAAGTGATATGTACTGGCTCGGCCATTGTGTTGCAGATGGCGATCATAGAGCCAAGGCCGACCCAATAGTAGGTGACAAACAGTCATAGGAACCACATCAAAATCAATAGAATCTTTGTATGGCCCTATTTGAAAGTTCACTCGTACCATATGATTTACCTTCATCTCACCATTGTTGCTCAACCATTGTATGTAGTATGGCTTGGGATGAGGTAAGTACGTCAAATTCAGTTTGGCACATAGTTCCTTACTTGCAAGATTTCTGCAGCTACCTCCATCAATAATGACCTTGCAAGCTTTATTTGGTCCAACTAGAGCTTTTGTTTGGAACAAGTTGCAACGCTGGGATTCCTCAACCGGTTGCACACTAAGTACACGTGAAGACACGACGATAGTTGGTGCACGCTCAGCATATGCATCAGCACCACCCTCGTCATCATCAATATCATCATCAGAAGCTTCATCTCTACTTTCTACTTCACCTTGTTCATTAACAAACATAACCTTGCTGTTTGGACAATCCTTCTTGTAGTGACCTCTTCCTCCACAAGTATGGCACACCACATCACGAGTACGTGCAGTAGACATGTTGGAACCCGAGCTAGCAGCAGGAGCAGCGGGTTTCCGAGTATTAGAACCAAACGAAGGTGTACTTGCTGGTTTGGCTGATGGTGCAAACGGAACAACAGCTGGTGGCATGACAGTGGGAGGTGTAGATCTGGCCGAAAATCTGCTAGAAGATGGAAATCGAGCACGTGACTTTGCCTCTTCAGCCAGCTGGGACTCGGCATCTCTAGCATGGTGCAGCAGCTCGTTCATTGTCTCATACTTGTGATAACGCACAATATTCTTGATTTGAAGCTTCAAATTGTTGAGGAAACGTTGCATCGTCATCTCTCGTGATTCACGAACATTAGCACGCTGCATAAGCATCTCCATCTCCATGTAGTACTCATCAACTGTCATTGTGCCTTGCCTCAACTGTGTGAGCTTGTCAAACACAGAACGCAAATAATTGGAGGGAACAAATAGATCCGCCTATGATGGCCTTCATCTCACGCCAATCCCTCACAGGAAGTTCATTGTCGTTCCGTCTATTCTGCACAATAGCTTCCCACCAACGCAAAGCGTAACCATCAAATTCTGATGCAGCAAGTTTTACCTTCTTGTCTTCTGGGTAATCAAATAAACGCCAGAGCTTTTCAATCTTCAACTCCCAAGTAATATAATCCTCAGGATCAAGCGAGCCATTGAACGAAGGAATTGAGAACTTGGGCTTGCCCAAACTATCATCAGCTGGATTGTAAGCACGCTGGTCACGTCCAAGAGGAGCATACCCACGGCAAAACAGAGGAGTAGCCACAGGTGCAGGGGGATTTGCACGTCCCCTGCCACGATGTGGAGCCGCATCAGCCGCACTCCCCTCATCAAAGTCCTCAAACCCATCATCATGTTGTGCCAGTCCGGGCTGGAGTGTTGCCTGAATTGCCTCAATGGAACGCTGCAAAGTGGCAAAGTTGACATTCATAGCAGTCAGCTGCGTCTGAATATTATTGATGGCTCCAGTATTATTCTCCATAGCATCTTGTCTGTCGGTGATATTTCTATCAACAGACTCTCTCCAAGTAACAAGCTCCTCCACCTGCTTTTTCTGTGACACAATTTCATCATCACTCAAAGACATGATTAGTAAGTTAGTGCAAAAATCAAAATCAGTATGGTGGAAACTCTCACAACTCACTCACAACTGATAAGAAAGAAGATCTTACCGTTCCAAAGTGAATAGAGATGCTCTACCAAACGTAATCAAAGACTGTGCACTGAAGTGATGAAGTGAATATCAAAGGTATAGAGAACGATCACAGGGCAGACAGGTTATTTATGGTGGAGCTATAGGTATGGTATCCTAACTACACCGCAAACAAGTCCTAGTGCTGATCGTATGACAAAGACCCACGGAAACACACACGGTGGAGATAAATGGGGCAATTGCAACTATGAAAGTGAGCTCAAAAAGTAAGGTATGTCGAAGGAATGCTCGTGTTGCAATGCACAAGGAAAGACGCTAGCAATGTCTCAACGAAACGGACACATGATTGCTAACTGAGCAGCCTGTAGAGCACTAAGCACGCTAGTCTCGTAGGATAGTTATAGACACAAAGAAAGGCTTACTAAGGCTCACAAGGATAGGTACGCTATGTGGACTCAGTAAAAAAAATAAAAAAATTTGACCTGAGAATTGGTCTCTGCCACGGCAGAAAAACGGCCTAAAATCCTGCCGGGGCAGGAATTTTTTTTTCTCGTACTAGCACAGACTGGTCTGTGGTAAGGCGACGGCTTGATTTTTTTTTCGGAATTTTTTTTTCGGATTTTTTTTGTCGTCACGCTAGAGCACAGACTTGTCTGCGGTCAGGCGTGAGGCAGCGAGCCGATTTTTTTTTTCGACTCGCCAAGTAGTACACAACTAGGACTCTTTACTTGGATTGGATCTGACTTGATGGTAGCGGAAAAAGATGGTGGAAAACAACTAGAACAACTAGAAAACAAATCTACGAAGAACAAATCTAGATCTAATCTAATAGAGGAACGCGACCAACAACTATTACTCGAATACGATATAATCTAGGCTATGGCAACTCTTTTTGTGAGGCTTTTTCTGTATAGGATGAAAAACACTCTCTAATCTATGGATGGATTGTGGATTGCTTACTGAGGCAACGAGGAAATCTGATACCAAGATGATATTGCTCACCGAGTAAACCCAGCGCTCTGATACCAAGATGATAAGGGGTGGCCCGATCTTCTCAGCAAGCTCTTCTCGATGGTGATGGTAGATGATAGATAACTAGTGCGTAGCTATGATCTCTCCCGCTCGATCCCTGATGCCAATGCAACAGCTCTCGAACCTTGTAGGATATTCACAACACCACACTCTTGCGCACGCAGCCGTGACCACGAACGGTAGTATGCAATCTACTAATTCCCAATGGAACAACAGATCACACTCAATTATAGTTGGCAGATTCGAACACAGGGTAATTCCAGAGGTTCTATGAAAGAAACAACTCCAAAATATTTTAACGTGGTCTTAAAACCTAACTTGTGACGGCTACGGAGGTTTATATGAGGGCTGGGGCGTCCTCCCCTCTAAACGGGCCTAAAAACAGCCATAACTTGGCCCAAACTGACTCGGTTCGACTCAAACGGATACATACCGACCCATATATGGGTTCGGCCTTATTGGCACGCAGTCCAAACGTCGTGGAACACCTCAAACATGTAATTCTTGGTGCGCCATATCTCTCTCTTGCTCATACGTGATTTCCTCATTGCGTCCTAGTGCGCCTGCCTCCCGCTCCTCCCTCGCGCACTTGTTGATATTGGAAATCAGCACTTGTCCTTCTTGCTGCAACTCTCCTCCTCCTCGCGCAACGCTTGTGTTATCAATAAACCTGATCATACAAAGATGCATAGACTTAGGTAGTATAAAGTTCTCATTAAGTAAAACATCAGGTTCAATTAAGAGTGAATTCACCTGTTGCTCAATCAGCTTTGCACGAGCTCTTGTAATGGGTCCAATCCTGATTTCATTGGACTTGTTCTTTGCAGCAACATCTTCATTGTGAATAGGAGTAGGAGATAGTGGAATAGTATGGATGTCCTCATCAACAACCTTCAAGCGCTTCATCAAGGGACAAAGACCGTGGAAGGTTACTTCAAGGAAATGGAACTCAACTTGATTCGTGCCAACATTGATGAACGCATGGAGCAAACAATGGCACGTTTCCTTATTGGCTTGAATCACCCAATCAAGCGCATCGTCGAGTTCCAAACCTACAACAACATGGTTGAGCTTGTGCACATCGCAATAAAGGCTGAACGTCAAGTGCAAGAGGATATCAAGTACAACAAGCCCAAGACGTACTTCACCTACAAGCAAGCTTCTACCGCTACACCAACAACTTTCAATGGTAGCTCCTCAAGTACCTCCAAGCCTTCCTTCAAGCCCACACTTCCTCAAGGAAAACTGCCCCCAAGTGGTAAGCAAGAAAAAAGTGATACACCTTTCAACGGTGAATGCTACAAGTGTGGAGGTAAAGGACACAAGTCGGCCAAATGTGGAAACAAGAAAGTCTTGTTCATCCATGACAATGGTGATGAAGAGTACTTGAGTGAAGATGAGTTTGATGCCCGTGTCAAGGAAGCAATGGCAAGGCAACGAGTGGAAGATGATCAAGAACTCCTCATGTGTGAGCATGACGCAAGTCCATCGCTTGTCGTCACAAGGATCTTGACCACTCAAGCATAAGAGCATGAAGACCAACGCTCAAATATCTTCCAAACACGAGTCGACATTAATGGCAAATCTATCAAGGTGATCATTGACGGAGGGAGTTGTCACAACCTTGCTAACACCGAGTTGTGTGAGAAGCTCAACCTCACCCTCCATCCACACAAGCACCCCTACCACGTGCAATGGCTAAGTGACCAAGGGTCCGTGAAGATCAAGCATACCGTATCGGTCTCCTTCGCCATTGGTCCTTACAAAGATACGGTGGAGTGTGATGTGGTTCCTATGACTAGTTTGCCACATGCTTCTTGGTCGACCATGGAAATTTGACAAGGCTGCTCAACATGATGGTCGCACCAATATATACACCTTCAAATGGCTCAACAAAACATGTGTTTTGCAACCGATGACTCCTAGCCAAATAATTGCGGACAATGCAAAGGCTTTAGCGAGGGCGCAAAGCACAACACCTACTTGTGAGAAGAGCGGTGAGAGAGAGAACCACCTCACAGTGAGTGAGAGCCACAAGCCAAATTCGAGTGGAAAAACTAAGAGTGTTCTCCTTGCCACCAAAAGTGAGATGAGAGATGTTCCGAACAACCCATCCATCTTGCACTATGTCCTCCTTTGCAAGGGACTAGCGCAAGGAACTAATGAATTAACCAATGTTCCTCCATCTTTGATGAATGTTTTGCAGGAATTCAAGGATGTGTTCCCCGAAGAGCTTCCACATGGACTACCTCCTCTTCGCGGCATCGAACATCGAATTGACCTCATCCCCGGTGCACCACTTCCCAACCGTGCCGCTTACCGCACGAACCCGGAGGAGACGAAGGAGATCGAACGTCAAATCAACCAACTCGTCTCCAAAGGTTTGATCCAAGTTAGCACTAGTCCAAGTGTCGTACCCGTGATTCTTGTTCCAAAGACGGATGATACGTTACGGCTATGCATGGACTGCCATCCAATCAATGCTATCACCGTGCGTTATCGACATCCCATACCACGTCTCGATGACATGCTTGATGAGTTGTGTGGATCCACTATTTTTTTGAAAATTGATCTTCGTAGTGGTTACCATCAAATACGCATGGCTGAAGGTGACGAGTGGAAAACCGCCTTCAAGACCAAACTTGGTCTCTATGAATGGTTGGTTATGCCCTTTGGTTTATCAAATGCCCCATCCACTTTCATGCGCCTTATGAATCACATCTTGCGTTCTCTCATTGGTAAAAGTGTTGTTGTCTATTTCGATGATATTCTTGTTTATAGAAAATCACTTGAGGACCATGTAACACATGTGATGAGGATATCTACAGGGATTATGATGATTCTGACTGCCTGAACTGGAAGGAAATACTGAGTCAAATCAATAATGATTATCAGGTGAATTCATTCTTAATTGAACCTGATGTTTTACTTAATGAGAACTTTATACTACCTAAGTCTATGCATCTTTGTATGATCAGGTTTATTGATAACACAAGTGTTGCGCGAGGAGGAGGAGAGTTGCAGCAAGAAGGACAAGCGCTGATTTCCAATATCCACAAGTGCGCGAGGGAGGAGCGGGAGGCAGGCGCACTAGGATGCAATGAGGAAATCACGTATGAGCAAGAGAGAGAGATGGCGCACCAAGAATTACATGTTTGAGGTGTTCCACGACGTTTGGACTGCGTGCCAATAAGGCCGAACCCATATATGGGTCGGTATGTATCAGTTTGAGTCGAACCGAGTCAGTTTGGGCCAAGTTATGGCTGTTTTTAGGCCCGTTTAGAGGGGAGGACGCCCCAGCCCTCTTATAAACCTCCGTAGCCGTCACAAGTTAGGTTTTGGAGACCACATTAAAATATTTTGGAGTTGTTTCTTTCATAGAACCTCTGGAATTACCCTGTGTTCGAATCTGCCAACTATAATTGAGTGTGATCTGTTGTTCCATTGGGAATTAGTAGATTGCATACTACCGTTCGTGGTCGCGGCTGCGTGTGCAAGAGTGTGGTGTTGTGAATATCCTACAAGGTTCGAGAGCTGTTGCATTGGCATCAGGGATCGAGCGGGAGAGATCATAGCTACGCACTAGTTATCTATCATCCACCATCACCATCGCCAAGAGCTTGCTGAGAAGATCGGGCCACCCCATATCATCTTGGTATCAGATTTTCTCGTTGCCTCGGTAAGCAATCCACAATCCATCCATAGATTACAGAGTGTTTTATCCTATACAGAAAAAGCCCCACAAAAAGAGTTGCCATAACCTAGATTACATCGTATTCGAGTAATAGTTGCTGATCGTGTTCCTCTATTAGATTAGATCTAGATCTGTTCTTCGTAGATTTGTTTTCTAGTGTTCTAGTTGTTTCCCACCATATTTTTCCGCTACCATCAAGTCAGATCCGATCCAAGTAAAGAGTCCTAGTTGTGTACTACTTGGCGAGCAAAAAAAAAATCGGCTCGCTGCCTCACGCCTGACCGCAGACAAGTCTGTGCTCTAGCGTGACCCAAAAAAAATCCGAAAAAAAAATCGAACCGTCGCCTTACCACAGACCAGTCTGTGCTAGTACGAGAGGAAAAAAAAACTGCCGGCATCCTGCCGCGGCAGGATTTTAGGCCGTTTTTCTACCGTGGCAGAGACCAATTCTCAGGTCAATTTTTTTTCTTTTTTTTTGTTTATTTTTTTTACTGAGTCCACATAGCGTACCTATCCTTGTGAGCCTTAGTAAGCCTTTCTTTGTGTCTATAACTATCCTACGAGACTAGCGTGCTTAGTGCTCTACGGGCTGCTCAGTTAGCAATCTTGTGCCCGTTTCATTGAGACATTGCTAGCATCTCTCCTTGTGCATTGCAACACGAGCATTCCTCCGACATACCTTACTTTTTGAGCTCATTTTCATAGTTGCACTTGCCCCATTTATCTCCACCGTGTGTGTTTCCGTGGGTCTTTGTCATACGATCAGCACTAGGACTTGTTTGCGGTGTAGTTAGGATACCATACCTATAGCTCCACCATAAATAACCTGTCTGCCCTGTGATCGTTCTCTATACCTTTGATATTCACTTCATCACTTCAGTGCACAGTCTTTGATTACGTTTGGTAGAGCATCTCTATTCACTTTGGAATGGTAAGATCTTCTTTCTTATCAGTTGTGAGTGAGTTGTGAGAGTTTCCACCATACTGATTTTGATTTGTGCACTAATGTACTAATCATGTCTTCTAGTAGTGTTGATGTGATGCAGAAAATGGAGGTAGGTGATGTTACAAATAATGTGGAGACGTACAGTTACAAATTCATCGACAATTGGCGTTGTAGTGGAACTTTTTGGAAGGAAGAACGCGGTATTTTTGATGGTGATGGTCTTTTCCACCATAGTGTGATGATTGGTGAGCGATGTGCTTCCATTACCATTGATAGTAACTCTACTATTAATTTGATCAGCGTTGAAGTTGTACAAAAGTTGCAGCTACCCACATGTGCCCGTGCGGTGCCATATCTCTTGCATTCATCATATGACACATTGCTGATTTCACACACCGCTGATGTTCCTATGACTTTTAAAGAGCATACTGAGATTGTGCGTTGTGATGTATCTCCTATACCACTTGATTCTTGTCACATACTATTGGGAGAACCTTGGAGCAGAAGGTTTGACACTCAAATATGTCCTGTTGTTGGAAGGATTTCTTTCAAATGGAACATGAAGAGGCGTGTTATGCTCAGGATTTCAGCCGACAAATTTCATGAGTATCATCTTCTTCGCAAGGAGAGGACAAAAGAGTTCAGTTTGTCTGCTAAGTACAAGGTCATGATGAATGGTGACAATTCTATTATTTGTCATCTTCAACACGGTGTGCATTACAACCCATGTGAGAATGAGAGCCACATAGCCAAGCTGAGTGAGAGTGTTATCAAAAGTGAGCTGTGTGATTCCACTAAACGTGAGGTTGAGAGCATCCATTCTAAGAGTATGAGAGAAAAAGAAAACATCAGTGCAGTCGATGATAATACATGTGAGGATATTTCTCCTAATGTAATCATCTCTACTCCTGGTATTGTTTCTTGTGCTATGCAGGTTGCTTTTGAAGAAAGGGAGCCGCCTATTTTACAACCTGCATCACACAATCTGGTATTGTTACTTGAGGAGGATGTCGTAGTAACTACTACAGCTGAGAAGTTTGTTAATGACATTGGTACTGATTTGGAGTTTCACCCAACATGTGCGACATATTGTGAGTCTATTCCTTTACTGAAGCCTCCTTGTGATTTGCCTTGCACTACTGTTTCAGCACCACTGTGATAGTTTACCAAATTCAAATTTTGATCATGTGGTACTGATAACACATAAGGAAATACTTGCTCGAATACCACCTGCTGATATTGTGTATTCCATCATGCTAAATGAACCTATGAGTATGAGTTGTGCTATGGATAAGATTTCTGAAATTTCATTTCTGAATTCTAGCACATATTCTCCTTGTTTCACTTTCAATCTGATTGGTGAATATAGCATGCATGAAAATTTTCTTGTGGATCACATATGCATTACTTGTGATCGAATCGCTGAACTGAAACATGCTGTTTTCAGCCATACATGTTGTGTGTCGATGATTTTGTGTTGTGAGATATATGCTAAAATTTGTGATAATATGAAACTAAAGTCAGGTCTAGTTGATATAATGCAGCCAACACAAGTAATTTTACCTATGTTGGATCGTTGTAATCTTGCTAGAATAATAGAACCCTAGTTTTCATATTCATTGTGTTTATCCCAAAATTCGTTGTCTAGTTGTGCTAATGCTTTATACTTCACTTATATTTGCAAATTGAGTTGCATTTTACATACTGGACAACATGATCATGTTCATAATAATCAGAGTAGCGCAGTTGAAGCATGGCATGATTCAATTTGGTTTTCAGACATATTAAATTGGTTTGATCTTGTTCACAAATTTGATCATAGATCTTCTTTGAGAAAACTGAATTTAATATTGAAGAACATGACTATCTATTTAGTTGTTTTTTACCATGATCATGATTCTTTGTACTTCACTTATACCTGCAATTGAAGTTGCTTGATGTATACTGGACATACTTTTCATGTGAACAACAATAATACAACATGTTATATATACATATACTTTGCGTACACGTTGTTCTTTTTGTTTCTCCCACTTTCAGCTTACCTAAAGCCGAGGACGGCTTTTCATGAAGAAAGGGAGGATGATGAGGATATCTACAGGGATTATGATGATTCTGACTGCCTGAACTGGAAGGAAATACTGAGTCAAATCAATAATGATTATCAGGTGAATTCATTCTTAATTGAACCTGATGTTTTACTTAATGAGAACTTTATACTACCTAAGTCTATGCATCTTTGTATGATCAGGTTTATTGATAACACAAGTGTTGCGCGAGGAGGAGGAGAGTTGCAGCAAGAAGGACAAGCGCTGATTTCCAATATCAACAAGTGCGCGAGGGAGGAGCGGGAGGCAGGCGCACTAGGATGCAATGAGGAAATCACGTATGAGCAAGAGAGAGAGATGGCGCACCAAGAATTACATGTTTGAGGTGTTCCACGACGTTTGGACTGCGTGCCAATAAGGCCGAACCCATATATGGGTCGGTATGTATCAGTTTGACTCGAACCGAGTCAGTTTGGGCCAAGTTATGGCTGTTTTTAGGCCCGTTTAGAGGGGAGGACGCCCCAGCCCTCTTATAAACCTCTGTAGCCGTCACAAGTTAGGTTTTGGAGACCACGCTAAAATATTTTGGAGTTGTTTCTTTCATAGAACCTCTAGAATTACCCTGTGTTCGAATCTGCCAACTATAATTGAGTGTGATCTGTTGTTCCATTGGGAATTAGTAGATTGCATACTACCGTTCGTGGTCACGGCTGCGTGCGCAAGAGTGTGGTGTTGTGAATATCCTACAAGGTTCGAGAGCTGTTGCATTGGCATCAGGGATCGAGCGGGAGAGATCATAGCTACGCACTAGTTATCTATCATCCACCATCACCATCGCCAAGAGCTTGCTGAGAAGATCGGGCCACCCCATATCATCTTGGTATCAGATTTCCTCGTTGCCTCGGTAAGAAATCCACAATCCATCCATAGATTAGAGAGTGTTTTTCATCCTATACAGAAAAAGGCCCACAAAAAGAGTTGCCATAGCCTAGATTACATCGTATTCGAGTAATAGTTGCTGATCGCGTTCCTCTATTAGATTAGATCTAGATCTGTTCTTCGTAGATTTGTTTTCTAGTGTTCTAGTTGTTTCCTACCATATGTTTCCGCTACCATCAAGTCAGATCCGATCCAAGTAAAGAGTCCTAGTTGTGTACTACTTGGGAGCAAAAAAAAAATCGGCTCGCTGCCTCACGCCTGACCGCAGACAAGTCTGTGCTCTAGCGTGACCCAAAAAAATAATCCGAAAAAAAATCGAACCGTCGCCTTACCACAGACCAGTCTGTGCTAGTACGAGAGGAAAAAAACTGCTGGCATCCTGCCGCGGCAGGATTTTAGGCCGTTTTTCTGCCGTGGCAGAGACCAATTCTCAGGTCAATTTCTTTTTTGTTTATTTTTTTTACTGAGTCCACATAGCGTACCTATCCTTGTGAGCCTTAGTAAGCCTTTCTTTGTGTCTATAACTATCCTACGAGTCGTTGAAATATCTCAAAGGCCAAGCTAACTTGAGCAAGAGACACGCTAAGTGTGTTGAGTTCATGGAGTCTTTTCCGTACATTGTCAAGTATAATAAGGGCAAAGATAATGTAGTTGCGGACGCATTGTCTCGCAAACATACAAGCCTTCTTACGAGACTTGAAATCAACGTGTTGGGTCTTGAGGAAATAAAATCTTTGTATGCTTCCGATCCATTCTTTGAACCAATTTTCGCAAAGTGCTCCAATGACAATGGAGTTGACGATTTCTATTTGCATAAGGGCCTTCTATTTAAACAAAACAAGCTATGCATTCCGAAGTCGTCGCTTCAACTTTTGCTTCTCCAAGAATCTCATGGTGGAGGCCTGATGGTTCACTTTGGTCGCGACAAGACATTGGACATGCTCTCCAATCACTACTTTTGGCCCAATATGAAGCGTGACGTGGAGCGCTACGTTCAACGATGCACGACATGTGTTCAAGCTAAGTCGCAAGCTAATCCCTATGGTCTTTATATGCCATTGCCTATTCCTCATACACCTTGGTCTGACATTAGCATGGATTTCGTGTTAGGATTGCCTAGATCTAAGCATGGTCATGATTCTATATTTGTTGTTGTGGATTGTTTTTCCAAAATGGCACACTTCATACTGTGCCATAAGACCGACGATGCTTCACATGTTGCAAATCTGTTTTTCAGGGAAATCGTCCGTCTTCACGGTGTGCCATGGACAATCATCTCCGACCGCGACGTCAAATTCATGAGCTACTTGTGGAAGACCCTCATGGCCAAGCTCGGCGTTAAGCTCCTCTTCTCATCCGCATCACATCCTCAAACTGATGGCCAAACCGAAGTTGTCAACCGAAGCCTCGGAACTCTCCTTCGTGTATTGATCAAGAAAAACCTGAAGGATTGGGAGGAATGCATTCCACACGCCGAGTTCGCCTACAATCGAGCCAAGCACTCAACAACCAAGATGAGTCCATTCATGATCGTCTATGGTTTCGAGCCCCTCACCGCGCTCGACATCCTACCACTACCTCTCCATGAGCGCACGAACATGGACGTCGAGAAGCGCGCACAAGCTATGAAGAAGCTTCATGAAGAAACAAGATCTACTATCGAACAACAAGTCCTTCGCCAAGCTTCAAGGTTAAACAAGGACAAGAAGGAGATGATATTTGAAGAAGGTGACCTTGTGTGGATACACCTAAGCAAGGACCGCTTCCCCAAGGAACGTGACTCCAAGCTCAAGCCAAGAGGAGATGGTCCCTTCAAGGTCCTCAAAAGATTCAACAACAACACCTACATCATCGACATACCGACCTCCAAGTACCTTGCAAGCAATACATTCAATGTCAAGGATCTCTCACCCTACCATGGAGATGTTCAAGATGATATCCATGAAGAGTCGAGGACGACACTTTCGCAGGGGGGGAGCTGATGCAGCCCGTCCTACGGACGCTTCAACATCTACACCAACAAGTCGCCCAAGTGGACCCATGAATCGTGCCCGAGCCAAACTCCTACAAGCTAAGGTGAACTCACTCCTCTCCTCGTGCCAATTTGATACCTCCTTGGATGGCGTGCTACTTCATACCTCTACTCTGTGCATCATCAGGTATGAATCCCCGCCACGTTGACCCATGAGCCCTAAAGCTGCACCTGAGCTGAAGCTGCCTGAGCCGGAGTGTCTGCCCGAATCCAGCAGGAGTGTCCGGCGCAGCCGGAGTGTCTGGCCTGCCCCAGCCCGAACCTGGCGTGCACATTCTGTGTGCCAGTTCAGACACTGGCCGGACACTGCCCGGAGTGTCCGGCCACCCCGAACTGTCCGGTCGTGCCGACCCGGACTGTCTGGCCCAAGTGATGAACCTGCGAGCCTAGCTAGGCCCTATGGCCCATGTACCCCTCTACTTCGCCAAGAACTCTACTTTAATGCCTGAACTACCCCTGAACTTGTGGTTGGCCTATATATAGACCCCCACCTCCATTGTAAACCCTAGGCTTGATATTGGAATTAGTGGAAACCCCTTTGTGGATCTATCTAATTCTGGCCTCATGCTCCTTGACTAAGGAGCACCAATATCCTCAAACCTCGTTGGAGTTTGCATTGTGCCTCCGTGTTGTACAAGGCCTAGGCATCGGTGTCCCTTTGCCTAGATGTCAAGATCTCACCGAGTCTCCCATCTCGCCGTGCCGGTTTGAGAGAGAGTCCTCCACCCGACGCCGATCCTAGGGATTGCGCCGGACCGGTCACCGCCAGCGTGAGCTATTGGTGTTTATCGTGGTTTTTCATGTGTGTGTGTTCATCGCGTTCTTCGTGCGTGTGTTCGTCGTGTTCATCCTTCCCTCCTTCCCCCGCACTCCACCCTCAATTTGAAAGGGAATCGTGAAAGATCGGGCCACCCTAGAGGTTTGCCCTCAACAACTAAGGTAGGATACTAATATCAATCTCATGCCATAGAATGACATCTAAGTCTAACTAGATAGGCCAAGTTTTATACTCTTTATGCTATCTATAATTAAAGTAAAGAACTTTGGTAAAGTAAAAGAAAGTAAAGCTTGCAAGTAAACTTGGGATGTGTATAAATCAAAGAGGGTATAACCAAAGCATGCTTAAGGCATTTTGCTTAGGTTATCAAGCTTGCAAGGGTTAGCTTGCATTGTTAATGAAGGCTTGCCTTGGTTGGTGTAGTGGTTGAAATTCTCCCCGTCTTCTTCGGGGTAGAACTCCTCCTCTTCGTAAACTTGGTCGGTACTATCGTCTATAAATACATATGGCATACACAATCACCAAATAATACTTAACTAGTCTATTTAGTACACTAAGGCACACACTTGATGATCTAGCATAATCACAATCATCAAAAGATTTAATGAACTAGTTTCATTTATTTTATTTGAGAAAAGTAATTTCTACTCATTGAAATTAACTAAGATTTAATATTCTCCAATTAAAATATGGGATCATGTGGACACATGTCATCAGCACATATTCTAATGCATGGGAATGTGATTTAAAAGTTTGATCATATTTCAATAAGTTTAAGTTTATCATTTTAATGATTTAAAGTGACTAGAAATGCCTATATAGCATTATTTTGGTACTAGTCCAAAGTCACTGCATGCAAACCTAAATATTATTACATATTCAGATAGGTATTGTCAAATGTGATTTTTGAGAGTTGGAAACAACTCAAAAGCTATTAGGGTTAAATTTTGAAAAATGTTTGAATGTAGAAAAGTCTCTGTCTTGTTATTTTTGCTATATGTGATATATAACTCCAATTTATTTAAATCCAACGGGCTTGGATAGAGATTTTAATTATCTTTCCAGCAAAATTGGAATCATGTCATTTGGTTAAGTAAATATTTCTAAATTGATTTTCAAACCAGTGGACAGAAACTAGTTTAAATCTAAATAAAAAACCTATATTTGAATTTTAGGGCCAGCGCGGGAAACTAAACGGGCCGACCCAGTGGCTCTCCGTAGCATAGAGGGCAACTGACAAGGGGGTTCTGCATGTCAGTGGCTCTTAAAAACCGAAACGGTATGGGATAATATCGGCGCTACGATTAGAAGGTGGATCTACGGCTGTGGTTCATCGTCGACTGACGAATAGGTCGCCGGTGAGAACAAACCCTAGCGGCTCGGTAGGGGTCGATTGGGGGCTTACCAGTGCTCCAGCTAACGTGGTGATGGGGGCGATCGAACTGGTGGACGACGGCGGTCTCAGGCGTGGTCGCGGTGGCTCCTGGGTGGTCACAATCAGCGGGGCCCTTCTCCTCCAGTGGCGACCAGCTCCGGTGAAATTCCGGTGACTGAGGGCTCGAGTGGCTCCGGCGAGAGGTGGGGAATGGTCAGTGGTGAGAGGGGAGGTGAGTGGTGTGCATAATGAGGCTAGGGGTAGCCTCCTTTTATAGGTTTGACGATAGGACAGAGTGGCATGGTCCCACCACGGCGGCGACATGGCTACGGTTCGCTAGAGGTGTGGCTACGAGCGGCGATCGATGCGCGGTCTCCTGGCGATCCTCTATGTCGTAATGGCGTGGCTAGGGGCGGTGGCAATCGGTCAGGAAAGGTCGATGCTCTGCGCGGCAGAGGCAGCGTTCGACGCGGCGCGCGGTGGCTGCAGGTCAATCGGCGGGGAACGGGGATGTCTGGGGGCGTGTTGGGGTTAAGGTGAAGCGGCGTGGGCGAGCTGAGGGCAAGGCGTGGCCTATGCGAGGTTGTCGGGGCTGGCGCACTAGCGCGGTCTGCGCATGGTGTAGAGGCGCAGGACGCGGGCGTCCTGCAGTGGTCCAGTGCCTGGCATGGCTCGGGGAAGGGACAATGGGCGGCGGTGTGATCACGCCTACCTCCTAGGCACGGCGAAAGGGGGCTGGGTGGTCTCCGGCGAGCTGTCCATGCTCGACCGGCGAACATGGCCTCGGGGTGGCGCGGCACTGCCGCTAGCGAAAAGAGGGGGTGTTGTCTGGGGCTGGGTTAGATGCTAGGGGACAGAGGAGAGATGAGAGGGTCAATGGGGGACAAAGCTTTGATTAATCAACAGTATTAGTTAGGTAGTTTGTTTGATGATCACAAGGTGTTCGACACAATGGCCGCAAGAATTTTAGTTTTGAATTTTGAAAAGATTTTTGGTGGGTGTGTTAGTCATCAGCTTGATCATCTGTGGTTGCTTGGGATTTTCAAGGTGAACTCATTTGAGTGGTTTTTGAAAAAGTGGGATCTATACATATGAAGTGGATTCAATTTTCAAATGTCATTTAAAATTAGTGGTTAAATGTTTTTGTAAGATTTCAAAGTGGGCCATGGTAGATCTTTACTTGTACTAGCAAGGGGTGCAAAGATCTAGGATTGTTTCTGTTTGAATTTTACTTCTAGGAACACCTAAAGTGGCCTGGTGGATTAAAATGGTTAAAGTGACCATTTGGTCTTTTTATTCTTATTTGATTTCTTTTTCTTTGGATTTTGTTTGTAAATGATCTAGCTGATGTGGCCTTCACCTTTGAATCATTTTACAACCATTAGAACAATCAAACATGGCATGTCCAAACAATTCTATATTAATGCAACATACACATGCATTCATAATTGTTTTTAATAATAAAGGTTTTTGTTAACCCTAAATTGGGTGATTTGGATCTTGATTAACCTTGATTAAAGTTTTGGGATGTTACAGATTTACCCTGCAGGGGTGAACAAATAGCAACACACGCACGATCAACCTTGGGAAGAACCAAATAAAATGCAACAAGGCCTCACGACAAAGCATTCACAGGATTCATAAATCAATTCAGGGGGCCACCCCACTAAGCTACATGCAACAAAGTTGGCGGCTCTGAGATAGACCCAGGGTTTGTGTCAATGGCCATAAACGACTGGGAACCCGAAAGTGTGACTGGGCTTGTCGATACCGCAAAAACATTCCACCTTCAAAACCGTACAGGTGCTCCATGCACAATCGTAATAAAGCAGTAAAACATGGCATAAGTACATGATAGTAATAAAGCCCCAAACTACTGTGTGGCCCCAAGAAATTAAAGTGCGAATCAAGCTTAGGCAAAGGGGATTTATGGTCCCACATGCGGATAGTGCGATAGTCAAGGAACAGGAATCAAGTATTCGGGGTCCTATAGGACACAAGTGAGCTTAAAGAACCAAATAGCAGATAATGCTCACTGATGCCTCTTTCATTAGTTCTCTACTCATGTTAAGTTGTTTAGGTACCTTGTTATCCAAAGACTCACACAAACCCTACACATGCAATTCTATGACTCGCATGGCTCAAACAACTCCTGTAGTAATGGCTCATGGGATTGAGGTACAAGCTTCGGTGGGGTTTAAAAGTAAAGGCTATGCAATACTTGGGATTCAATTTAATGCAATCGCGACTCAATGATGCCAGAGCAAGAGAGAAGCATAGGTACTATATGTATGCAAGCATGGGGAATTTCTTGCCTGGCACTTCTGTTGCCGAATAGGAAGGATCCAGTACTCCTGAGGCTCCTGGTATTCTCCTTACTCAGTGTCTATCCGGATAAAAACCAAACACACAAGGGCGAAAATAAATTCATTGCACAATCATTTAAATCATATGCAATAAGCAAACAAGGTATGCCATGATGGAATGATGCACACTTGCATGGTATAATATAGCATGGCATGGGTGAGGTGTGGAAACAAGCAACAAGCACATTTATTAGTTGTTTAATCATATTTTTCTCTCATAAACCTTGCTGACCCATTAATGTTTATATGATGCATGCTTCAATTCATTTCATGGAATGCATGGTTAAAACAGGTTCGTCACACTGATCGATTTAGACATATCATTTGTTGAATTTGGATTTACAGAATAGAAGATATTAATTATTTCTTCTTCTAATGAAAAGGCAAAAAGTGCATAGGTTTAAGTATTTAGAAAAATCCAAATTCAAAACAAAATTATATTTTAAATCTTTAAATAGATTTAAACGGGTTTTCTTTTAGAAGTTTTTCAAATTGAAGTATATATAAAGATTTATAAGCAGTTTGGAAAAGGTCAGGGGGTTCTATGCTAAATGAACAAGCTGTTGGGGCCTCTATGTATTTAACAGCACAAAGTCAGGGTGCAACATGTAAAATCGGCACTCCAGCTTACTGAACTTTCTAAATTTTTCAACACGGGTGTTCAGGTTCAAAAACTCTACCCAACAAAAATGTAGAGAAAGAAAAAGCTTCTGGTCACTAAGGGGATTTGATCTCATGACCCAGAGGAGGAACTCCAACTTCTTCACTCTTACCTCATTGATGACAATGACTACCTGGAGGATGATGCCATGGATTTCTACACTGATGACGATGATTCTGACTTCATTGATGATGAGTAGATGCACTTGATCACTACCGTAGGAATGAGTTGTATCGGTCCCACTGTATCGTAGTTTCACAGAATGGTTCTTAAAACCATTTGTTTTCCATTTGTGTTGTGGTGTGTGTTGTATTGTGTGCTTTGAATGAATGAATGAGAGGAAGTGTTAGTTTTAAAAACCTGAGTCAAACTCAAAGTTTAAAGCTTTTGAAAACAAAACCATGAACCGTAGAAATTTCCCTCTTATCTCATTATCTATCTCAATCTTTAGATGACTCGTGGAAACCCCGAAGGAAGTAGCTCATCTCAGGACCCGATGCTGCAGATTCTGCAAATGCTAGTTTCCTACCGTGAAGCTAGTAGAGCCGAATGCCAAGCCACCCTAGCCACTCTTCAACAGATAGCTCAGATGGCCCATAATAATCAAGGCCATGGAAATCATGATCACCATGGATCGAAGCTTAAGAACTTTCAGAATACCAATCCCCCTATCTTCAACAAATCTGAGGATCCCTTAGATGCTGATGACTGGCTGCAAACCATGGAAAATAATCTGGAAGTCGTAGGAGTTGAAGCCAATGAGAAGGTACTATTTGCCACCCACTATCTGGCAGGAGATGCAAGAGCATGGTGGAATAACACTCGTACCATGAATGATGGTTAGATGATGACTTGGGAAGCATTCAAGATCAAGTTCAGCCGCACCCATGTGCCACAAGGTTTAGTCACCAGAATGAGAGATGAATTCAGGGAACTAAAGCAAGGAAGAATGACAGTAGTTGAGTAGCGTGACAAATTTCTGTCCCTAGCTAGATATGCCCCTGATGAGATCAACACTGAAGCCAAGAAAAAAGAAAGGTTCCTGAATGGATGCATGATGAGATGCAAACTGTGTTAGTCAACATCCGTTTTGGAGATCTAGAAGAGCTTGTAGACTCCGCCATCCAGATGGAATGGAAGATCAACCAAGCCAATGACAACCGCAAGCGCAGGATGATGCACAAGACTGGGTCCCACAATTCCAGAAGTATCGCCCCAACCCGTCTATAGGATATGCCCCAAGAAACAATAGACCCCCGATGTCCCGTCCAAGCTACCCCAATCGTAGCGGAGGAAACCTGAAGACTGGAGGAAACCACAACAACAACCCCGGCAACTCCAACAACTTCAACCGTGCACCACCCAAGTCCAACAATAACAACAACAACAATACTGCCCTAAGGACTAGAAGCATTGTTGTGCCTGTTGCAGCCAAAGACAAGTCTCAGATTACTTACTTTGAATGTGGAGTCAAGGGTCACTACTCCAACGAGTGCCCCAAGAATATTGTAGCGGCCCCCAATGTGAATGCCCCTGCTCAGCAGCAGCACCATGTTCAGCCTAGAAAGAGATTTGCCCAAGGGAATTCGCTCAACCACAACGGTCGTCTGTTCCACATGAATGCTGAAGAAGCTCAGGAAGCACCAGATGTCGTTCTGGGTATGTTTTCTGTTAACTCAGTACTGTGTTGTTTGATTCTGGAGCATCGCACTCGTATGTTATAGAAGAACTTGCATGCACTAGTAAGATTCAACCAACAAAATTGAAGCATGTTATGATAGTTCAAATACCTGGTTCAACCACCAAAGCTAGAAATTTTTTGCAAGGCTGTACCTATCAGAATCCATGGAATAGATTTTTATGACAATCTAATAGTACATGGAACCAAAGGTTCGGAAGTAGTACTAGGAATGGATTGGATGTCGAAACATAAAGGATTGATCGACTGTGCCAAGAAAGCATAACCATGACCAGTAGCTCCAGAGTATCAGTAGAGCATGTATCTGAAACCTTGCCCCGTCAATTCAAATGCAACAAGAGTCTAGCCCAACCAACCATTGACCAAGTTAGAGTAGTCTGTGAATACCCCGACGTATTCCCAGATGAATTTCCCGGTATGCCCCCAGATCGGGATATCGATTTCATTATTGAACTAATTCCTGGAACTGGACCCATAGCCTAGAGACCTTATAGTATGAAACCATCTGAACTAGTGGAGCTGAAGAAGCAACTTGATGCTATGCTGGAGAAATGTCTGATTCAACCAAGCGCATCGCCATGGAGATCGCTTGTTTTGTTTGTGGATAAGAAAGATGGAGGTAACCATTTGTGCACGGATTACCGGAAGCTGAATGATGTCACCATCAAGTCAAGTACCCACTACCAACGATAGAGGAACTGTTTGACCAGTTGACTGGTGCTAGAGTGTTTTTTAAGATTGATCTTAGAACTGGTTATCATCAACTCAAGATTCGTGCAACAAATATTCCAATGACCCCCTTTACCACCAGATATGGATTGTATGAGTATACAGTCACGTCTTTTGGATTAACCAATGCCCCCGCTTATTTCATGAATCTCATGAATAAGATTTTTATGAACTTTCTGGATAAGTTTGTCATGGTTTTTATCGACGATATTCTGATCTATTGCAAATCAGAAGAAGACCATGAGCTACACCTGAGGACCATCCTTGAAACCCTTAGAGAACATCAGTTGTATGCCAAGTTTAGCAAATGTGAGTTCTGGCTACAAGAAGTAGGATTCCTCGAACATATTGTGTCGGTATGAGGAGTTGATGTCGATCCCGCCAAGATCAAAGATGTTGAAGAATGGGAAGCCCCAACCACTCAAACCCAAGTCCGTGCATTTCTCGGATTAGCGGATATCACCGCAAGTTTGTTGAAGGATTTTCGAGAATCGCAAGACCGATGACCCAATTGTTGAAGAAAGATAAGAAGTTCGAATGGATGGACAAATGTGAAGCAAGTTTTCAAGAGCTCAAGAAGAGATTGATATGAGCCCCAATTCTGATTATGCCAGATATCAAGAAGCCTTTTGATGTGTATTGTGATGCATCCAAGATTGGTCTCAGATGTGTGTTGATGCAAGATGGCAAAGTCACAGCATATCTGTCCCGAAAACTGAAGCAGCATGAGCAAAATTACCCTACCCATGACCTTGAACTAGCATCCGTAGTTTTAGCCTTGAGGAAATGGCATCATTACCTTATGGGT
This sequence comes from Avena eriantha, assembly GCA_910589775.1. NCBI lineage: Eukaryota > Viridiplantae > Streptophyta > Magnoliopsida > Poales > Poaceae > Avena > Avena eriantha. The sequence continues at coordinate 271,423,065 of OU342741.1, read as the reverse complement.
AATCACTGTGAGATTTATTCAAGTCACAGGAGCCTGAAATATATTTTCACTCAGAAGGAGCTGAATATGAGGCAAAGGAGATGGATAGAGTTAATCGAGGATTATGACCTTGACATTCACTATCACCCCGACAAAGCCAATGTGGTAGCGGATGCTCTTAGCAGATTACCGTGTAGATTAAACACCATGATCAAAGAAGCCCAGCAAAGTTTGCATGAAGAGTTGGAGCAGTTTAGAACAGAGCTTGTTAACAAACGATTTTTAGCTAGCATTGAACTTCAACCCACGTTGATAAGTCAGATAAAGGAAGCCTAGAAAGGAAATGCGAGTATCGACGGAATCAAAAATCGTATTGGTATAGGGAAGGTACTTGGATTCACCGAGGATGAAGAAGGAGTTTTGTGGTACAAAGGACGCATCTGTGTGCCAGCAGATTCCGAGCTAAAGCAAGTCATCATGTAGGAAGCTCATGATACTCTTTATTCTATCCACCCTAGAGGAATGACGAATATTTCAAGGAGCAATTTTGGTGGCACAAGGTAAAGAGAGAAATCAGAAGCTACATATCTAAGTGTCATATCTGTCAGAGAGTCAAGGCAGAACATCAGAGACCCGCAGTACTTTTGCAACCATTGCAGATTCCGGAATGGAAATGGGATTCCGTCGGAATGGACTTTATCACCGGTTTGCCTACTTCTAGTAGGGGAAACTTGATAGACTGTCCAAGGTTGCCCATTTTATACCTGTCAAGACAACCTACCAGAGTGCAAAGCTAGCAGAGCTATACATTCCTAGAATTGTCAGTTTGCATGGAAGCCCTAAGACCATAGTATCTGATCGAGGAACCCAGTTTACCTCAAGATTTTGGCAGAAAGTCCAAGAAGGATAAGGAACCAAGTTGAATTTCAGCATAGCTTATCACCCGCAAACCGATGGACAGACTGAAAGAGTCAAGAAAATCTTAGAAGATAGGTTGAGAGATTGTGTTCTAGAGTATGGATCAAAATGGGAAGATTGGCTGCCTTTCGCAGAATTCTCATACAACAACAGTGATATGGGCATGAAGGAGGAGGTGAAGCCTAATTTTAGGACTCCACCAAGCTAGGTGATGCGGGCACATCCCATGGATGATTGGCACGCCAGGACGACCTACGATATGTAATGATAGTCTAAGGCTGTGTCAAATATTTTGCTATGTTATTTAGTCTGAGTCCATGTTAGGTTCGAGTCCGTTTGTGTGTTCGGTTTGGGTCTATCCAACCGACTAGTTGCAGGCCTCCTATATAAAGGAGCCAGCCACCTAGGGTTTAGGGGAGTTCAGTTGTTTAGTCTAAAAACTATATTGTGCTCCACCGTGTATCATCCCTCCGGGGACGGCGATACCGTTTATCATATTATTGCTGTGGAGGTTCTTGTGTTCATCAAGGATTGTCGTGCTCAGGTTTGAGGCCTGGTGATCTTCATCACGTTACTTGCTGGATTGATTCCTCTTCTTCAGGTGACGTTCATCGACGTTATTGGAAGATTACCATCCGGGTTGACTCGCTGTGAAAGATCGGGACAAAACTATAGGATCATTGGCTTGATCCGTATCAGGTGGTATCAGAGCTTTCGTTGATCACAGCGTGTTTTTGGATCATCTGTGGACTATTTTTCTACAAGTAGTTTACAGATCAGTTGGTTTGGAGAAGAGATTGAAAGTTGAAGTTTCAGATTGGATCGTGTTCTTCAAGGTGGTTTCACGTTTTTCTCCAGTAAGGTGTTCACTAGATTTCGATCCAATAAGGTGTTTACTACATTTCGATCGACAAAGAAAAGAAGGAGCAACTCGATCGTACTCCAGATCGCTTGTCTGATCGGAGTGCAGCTTCAGATCGGTAATTCCCAAGGAAATTAATGGGAAGGCAGCGCACACTAGAGAAAGTTTGTTAAAAAACACTAATCGCTATCGGCCGCCTCGTTTTGGATCGGAAAGGGATCAGTAGGTCGTTTCCCGTCGCCAACAGGGATCACGTGTCCGGTTGTATTTCTTCCAGACAAGATCCAAATCCGGGGAGTACAGATCCGATCGTAATTGGTAAAAAAGGGGAGAGACCCGCCGCCGTACGCCTCGCTCTCCGCCTACGTCGCACGCGCTCGTGAAGGAAACGCTTGGCGGCGCCGCGCGTGGCCGATCCCACGCTCGCGTGCCCGAATCAAAAAAAGGAAAGTGGCAATCGAGGGAACTGACTCGCACCTGCCTAGGCCGCCTAGCGTCGCCCCGCGTGCCCGCACGCCTAAGGACATACGTCCTCTGTCCTCGAGCGAGGCCGCGCGCGCTCGGTAGGGTTAGGAAAGAGGCCGCCGTACGCCTGCCTTTTTTTCCGCCTCGCTAGACCATAGCGGGCGTCTGCCCTTGAGCGAGCCGTATTGCAGGAGCGTTGCAATTCTTTCTCTATACGTACTGATCTAAGAATTGGATCAGTGAATATTAAGAAACAGTCACGTGGACTCCAGTAAAGGAAAGAAAAAGGAGATAAAAGAATAGATCAATGCGGTATCTGTGTGATTTTTGGTCAGAGTTCTGCTAAAGTTCAGTGATGAATCTTGAGGGTAATGTTAGTGATTTTTCTGCGCAAGACGTCTACAATGATTATCTAGACCTGAAAAATTGTGTGCGCTAGGATTCTAGTAAATTAAAGTGGAAGCTCCTACATACTGTAACCTCGACAGAATACAAGTTATGGGAAGAGACAATGCAAGCTGGTTTTCGCTTATGTGTTGATCTTTCTCCAGATCTGCAGTTTAACGACACTATCGCTTTTCGTCTTGCAAAAAGGCGTGAGGATGCGCGAATTTTCTGGTGGTGGAATGTGGACACACATACGCGAGGTGTCTCAATAAATACTGTTTGGGAGGACTACAAAAAGTTTTTACGTGCTAACTTTTTGACACCATCAGAGATAGAGGAGAAGGTGATTGTTCCGGAGGATGTTGTACTATTGAGTGGGCTGAATTTGCAACTCAAGAAAGTACAAGACGATGCTTGCATGACAGATGACAAGGGCCAGCGTTGGAATTTATTTCAGGCGCAGTGTATGATCAAAGGCAAAGCATGCAAGTTGATTGTTGATGGAGGAAGCTGTACTAATGGCATTAGCAAGGCAATGGTGGCAGCGTTGGGGTTGTCCACATGGCGTATTCCTGAACCTAAGCATCTAAAGTGGTTTAATAGTTGCTGTATGGTGAAGGTAACTCATAAGGTGCGTGTGCCATTTACAGTTGGTGATTATGTTGATGAGATTGTGTGCGATGTGTTGCCATTGGAGGTATGTGGGCTGTTACTTGGTCGTCCATGGCAGTATGATCGCAACATTACACATGCTGGAAGAGCAAATACATATTCTTTTGTGCATGGTGCCAAACAACAGACTTTGAAGCCTATCCAGGATGATCACATAAAGTCTGATGTAGAACTGGTGGTACATAAGGAGAAGGTGCGCAAGGCTAAGCCAAAATCTAGGCTAGCTAAGGTGCAGGATGGAGAGCATGATGCACAGTGCGACAATGTTGATATTGCTTCAGCTATGCCTATAGATGACAAGAAAGTGGAACTTGTTAGTGACAAGCTAGTTGAAATGCATCCTCTTATTGTTGAGAGGAAGGATGTTGCAGCATGTGTTCAGAAGGTTGTTTGTGTTGACACAGGTGTTCAGACGGATGGTAGTTGTGCTCCTGTTGTTCCAGTGCATTTGGTGCAGCGGGGTAACAAGAGCAGTTTTGTTAGCACACCTGTGAGGCATTTTGTTGGGACAGTTGTGCGGATGCATAGAGGCAAGGATGGACATGTTCGTCAGTTGTGCGGTCTAGGCTTTACTCATCTTATGCCAGGTTGTGCAAAGAAGGTCCATGTTCAGCAACCACGGGTTCCAACAAGAGTTGAGAAGAAGAAGAAGACGATGGCGCCTAGGTCCAAGCTCGTATGGAGACGCAAGGAGGTGCAGGCGCCGAGGGCTGTATCAAGTCGAGCAGGCCAAGAGGGAGGATGTGGTGAGGAAGGCAAGAAAGACTTGAAGATGGTGAAGACGCGTGAAGCGATTGTTCATATCACGCCACCTTTCCGACCCGACCCGCAAGCGTTGGGGACAACGCTTCTTGAAGGGGGGATGATGATATGGGCATGAAGGAGGAGGTGAAGCCTAATTTTAGGACTCCACCAAGCTAGGTGATGCGGGCGCATCCCATTGATGATTGGCACGCCAGGACGACCTACGATATGTAATGATAAGTCTAAGGTTGTGTCAAATATTTTGCTATGTTATTTAGTCCGAGTCCATGTTAGGTTCGAGTCCGTTTGTGTGTTCGGTTTGGGTCTATCCAACCGACTAGTTGCAGGCCTCCTATATAAAGGAGCCAGCCACCTAGGGTTTAGGGGAGTTCAGTTGTTTAGTCTAAAAACTATATTGTGCTCCACCGTGTATCATCCCTCCGGGGACGGCGATACCGTTTATCATATTATTGCTGCGGAGGTTCTTGTGTTCATCAAGGATTGTCGTGCTCAGGTTTGAGGCGTGGTGATCTTCATCACGTTACTTGCTGGATTGATTCCTCTTCTTCAGGTGACGTTCATCGGCGTTATTGGAAGATTACCATCCGGGTTGACTCGCTGTGAAAGATCGGGACAAAACTATAGGATCATTGGCTTGATCCGTATCAAACAGTTATCAAGCCAGTTTGCAAATGGCCCCATTTGAATTTCTGTATGGAAGGAAGTGTCATACCCCCTGAATTGGTCGCAAGTAGGAGAGAGTCAGATTTCTGGACCCGACATCCTACGAGAAGCCGAAGAGAAGGTTCACAAAGTCCGTGAGCACCTCAAGACCGCCCAATCCAGACAGAAGAGTTATGCTGACAAGAGACGTCAAGACCTAACTTTCAATGTCGGAGATTTTGTATATCTCAAAGTATCACCCTTGAAAGGAATGCAACATTTTCAACTGAAAGGGAATTTAGCCCCCCGATATATTGGACCCTTCAAGATTTTAAATCGCCGAGGAGAAGTATCATATCAACTGGAGCTAGTTGGAGGAGATGTCAGCCATACATGATGTGTTCCATATCTCGTTACTTCGCAAATGCCTAGAAGTTCCGGAGAAGACCGAAGTTTTCAAGAATATTAACCACCGAGCCATAGCTATCAATAAGGATCTGACGTATCGTGAAGTGCCCATTCGTATTTTGGAAGAAGCCTTCAGAACCACCAGGACCCGGAGTATCAAGTTTCTCAAGATCCAATGGAGCAACCATACTGAAGAAGAAGCTACCTGGGAGCAAGAAGATTACATTAGGACTGAGTTTTCAGATCTCTTTAGTTCCTAGTTTTTCTTAAATCTCAGGACGAGATTTTGTTTAAGGAGGGAAGGTTTGTAACATCCCAAAAACCCTAATCAAGATTATCAAGTTCTAATCACCCAATTTAGGGTTAACAAAAACTTTTATTAATAATATGAATGTGAATGTATGTTAGTTTTGCATTAATGTGTGATTGATTGAAAATGCCATGCTTGATTGTTACAAATGATGTGAAATGGTTTAAAGTTGAACACTACATCATCTAGGCCATTTACAAACAAAATCGAAAGGAAAAGAAATCAAATATGAATAAAAATAGCAAATGGTCATTTGGACAAAAGTTAACCACTAGGTCATTTTGTGTGTTCCTGGAAGAGAAATTTTAACAGAAACATTTCCATTTCTTTCCACCCCTTGCTAGACCAAATAAAGTGTATCCAGGCCCACTTTACAAACTTACAAAAACATTTTCCAAATCAATTTAATGGACAGTTGAAAATTGAATCTAGTTCATATGCTAAGATCCCACTTTTTCGAAAACCTATCAAACCAATTCCCCTTGACTTCTCCAAGAAAACATAGTTACTCAATCTTAAGTTTAGATCACTCAAAAATTTCATTCAAAATTTCCAAAGTAAGTTCTTGCGGCCATTTCATCAAACACCTTAATGACACAAATTAATCTACTACCTAACTTCACTGTTTCCACAGTAATCCTCGACCATTTGGTCCCCTCTTCACTCCCTTGTCTCCCTTGATCCTAGCCAGCACCCAGACCGAGCCCCCTTTGGCCGTTATGCACAGTGGAGCTCCGCACATTCTTGGTCGTCGCCGGCCGACAGCGAACAATGCGCCAGGAGCAACGCTGCCCTCTCCCACGACGCGCACCAGACACGTCTCGCTCCACCGCCACCCCCTATCCAAGCCTCGACCGCAGACGAGCCCTAGACCACCCTAGCACCGTCGTGCCCTATGCCTCTGCACCATGTCCAGAGCGCACCAGCTCGCCATGATCACCCCAACCCCGCAGACAACCCCGTTCGCCGTCGCGCGACTCGCAGCTGCCGCACGCCGCCACAAACACCTTTGCATCCGCGTGGAGCGCCGCATGCTCCCGACCAAACCACACCTCCCCATGCCTCGCCTTTAAGCTAGCAACGATCGCCAGGGAACCACGCACCGCCCACTAGCCTCTGCCACGTCGATAGCAGCATGTAGCGTCGTCACCGACGAGCTCGCACCCGCATCGTTCGGTCCATGCAATGACTCTGGTGGATCCATACGTGGTTTAGGAAAAGAACAGACATGCAATGACTCTAGCTGTGGTTTATGAAAAGAACACACATGCAATGACACTGGTGGATCCATAAGTGGTTTATGATAAGAACACACATGCAATCACTCTAGTGCTGGTTTAGGATAAGAACACAATGCAATGACACTGGTGGATCCATATGTGGTTTGTGGAAAGAACACACATGTAATGACTTTGGTGGATCCATGTGTGGTTTAGGAAAAGAACACACATGCAATGTACTTTGGTGGATCCATGTGTGGTTTAGGAGAAGAACACACATCCAATGAACTCTAGTAGATCCATGTGGTTTATGAGAATAACACACATGTAATGAACTCTAGTGGATCCATGTGGTTTATGACAATAACACACATGCAATGAACTCTAGTGGATCCAAGTGGTTTATGAGAATAACACACATGCAATGAACTCTAGTGGATCCATGTGGTTTATGAGAAGAATACACATCCAATGAACTCTAGTGGATCCATCTTGGCATAATTTGATGTATGCCATGATGTATTTCATTGTACAAGACACTCACTTTCCGTTTTTATACTACTCAGTTTTGCCCTTGGTTTTTTTATACTACTTAGTTTTGCTCCTTTCTCTCTTGCGTAGAAGACCAAACATGTGCTCACTCTATCTACTATGCCCTGATTGGTTGTCATAGTTGTCACGCGGATCGTGCGCACAAACCGTTGATCCTGTGTGATCCAACGAGGATCGTTGCACACGTCGTGCCCTTCATAGTACAGTGTGAGACAACACGAACGTCTCCCTCAACGAGACTTCTACAAGAAGGAACACGAAGTCGTCCATGGAAAAAGTTGTCGAGTGGCCATGTCATGTTTAATCATGCCCGAAAAGCCTACTACTGCTACTACTATGCCACAACACATGCGTTATTGAGTGCACGGTCATCGACGGGCAGCTGCAATTTATTGCCACTTGATTTTAATAAGACATATCCCATTTTTACGTAGCACGCTCTCAATCTCACTTCCAACTAGGCCCCACCGTAAGAAACTTCCACGCGTTAGCCGGAGGCCGAAGAGCTGAGAAATGGGTCTCAAGGAGGGGGGGGCCTCGAGGAGACCTAATGTCTCTGCCTTGATCGAGTCCCTCGCACTGATCCACACATCCCTCTACCTGATCTAGCACAACCCCACAAATCTTGCCGTATAGCCACCTACCTTCTCCTATACATTTCCCCTTTTAATTATCGCCAATTTTATGGCCGTGTCAAACTTCGTACATAAAAATTGTGTATGCGCCCTTTGCATGTGGCTGAATATAGAACTGCCATGCATGGGCCGGGAAAAAATGTGATGTACCGTGTGCGTGTTGTGGTGCACAGTGCAGTAGCCTACGCGGCACGGTGCATGGTGGTGCAATGAAACATGCCTTGCTTCCATTCACCTTAACTATAGAGCCCCTCTCCGCTTACCCACTCTCACTCTTGCTCACTCTCCTCACGCAACCCTCTCCACTGTCCCATCAGCTTCTGCAAACACCCGAGAAAACCCCATCCGTGCCGGCGATGGCAGAAGAGGATGCGGTGGCCACCATTGTCTCCAAGCTCGCCGGCGAGGAAGACCCCGTCTCCATCCCGGTCCCTCTTGACGCGTTGAAAGCAGCCACCGTCCCCATCCAGGCCACCTTCGAGGCATCGATGGCAGCCGCCGTTCCCGTCCAGGCCCCCGTCCCCGCTACCAACATAGCTGCAGGGGAGGACGCCCCCGCTGGTCACGAGCAGATCCAGCTCTTCTGGGTCCCCTATGATCCATAGGAGTACATCGCTCCGGTGAACCCCTATGACACCAGCATCGACGACCCATGGTCGGAGGTAACCAGGGTTTTCTCCCCTTCCCTGGTTCTTCTCCTGTTCCTATCGTTGCATGCTAGATCTTGGTTTATTAGGGTTCGCTTGTTCGCATTTCGATTGCTCAATCTTCTTACATCATCTAATCCTCCCTTTTTTCTTCCAATAGGTTTACGACAACAACGTCTGCAGCGATAACGAGTCCAGGCACACCAAGACTCATCAGGTGATAAGGAAGTTGTGGGCTGGCAAGTATGATGCCTTCTTCGCTGGCGGCGTCTACAGTTACCCCTTCTGCCGGACGAGACTCGTCGGCACCGACTTTAACTGTGTCGTGATGCATGTAGAGGTCTTGAGCTCCAGCACCCCCAAAGTTGGCCAGACCGTGAACGTCAATGCCTACATCGCTGAACACCAGGCTCTCGGCATTCACCTCTACAACCTCCAGCGGGTGGCCATCGAAGAGTGTCACATGCCTCTGATCAAGACCAAGGCCCCCAAGATCAAGGGACTGGGCAGCACGAAGTGGAGGAAGCGCTAGAGGGACGAGCCGAAGGCGCAGGCGCATGCAAGGAGGGGTTAAACGTGTCTGCTATTGCTGCTGCTGCTAAGCAGCTTCTTTTGATTTTGTACATTTTGCATGTGATGGCTGCTGAGCAGCTAATGTATCAAACCTCATTAAGCAACCTACTTTCTATCGCCATATCCTATTTAGCCGCGCACATCTATATCCTATTTGCTGCTCTAGATTTGCTACCAGATCGGGCCAAAAAAGGCCAAAAGGGAACGAATGATCGAAGAGAGAAGCTTCTCTAGATTTCCTACCAATTTGGGCAAAATGAAACATATCTGTTTAGCGAGAGAGAGGAAAAAGGTACTCTTTCAAACTCCCAGTTAACAAGCTGCCATCTTGACAAGCTACCAGACACATACAGAAACATAACACAGAGAAGTAATATTTATTTTACAACTCTCACTTGAGGCGCTAGCCATCTTGACAAGCTAACTGAGTTCCACAAAACAGAAACATAACACAAAGGAGTAAAATTTAATTCACTTCTCATCAAACCACTCGATGCGCTTGCCATCGTTCCTAGGTGACCAACTTCCACCATTCCAGGTGTCTCTTACATTATTGGCCCTCCACAGCTCATGAAATGCAAGTTCTTCCCACCTAGAATCTACCTTGGCTTCCCTCTCGTCAGCATCCTGCTACACAATTAGCGGTGCATCATAGGCCTGGTTATTGCTGCTGGAAGATGTTGCCTCTCTGTTTGCTGCTTCAGCTGCATCCTCTCTGTCAGCTGCTTCAGATGCATCCATTTTCTTTGCATATGCAGCGTCACACTCAGCTATACTACATTTGCTATAAAGGGATCCCCTAAGCTCAGTCTTTCCTCTTGTAACTGGGGCAAAACACGAGGTAACGTAGAAATAAATGGATCTTCTTGTACAACTGGTAGGTCACGTAAGCATCTATGGCTGCATACTTCAGTTTATCACAGACAACGGCCGCTCCTCCCAGAAATCGTGCCTATCCGTAGGGAAATCTGCCTTCATTATGTCGTACGACTCATCGAGGATTCCAGTTGCGAGTGTAGCCATTCCATCCTTCCTCAAGCCCCCTATGATCATGACAAGACTCTGAATATTGATCCACTTGTGTGCAGGAATTGTAATTCCCTCTTGATGAAATTTTCAAAAATCAGTTCTATTGTCGATAGTGCAGAAAACAATTCCTTTTTCTACAAGGAACTGGCACAGTGCTAGACAATTCTTGTCAGTCCTGAAAGTATGTAGTTGGTCATCACCAAAATTTGTAACTACAAATGTTTTGTCAATGCAAGATCATCATTTGAATATAATTTTAAAAAGTTTAGTAAATGCAAGATCAAGACTCTGAACCTTGGCTTATCATAATTTATTTGGTCCTAATTTAGTAGTTGCAAGATGAGCAAATGGATAAAGAACAAGAGGAGAAAACCCTAAAAGCGGTTAACTACAGAGAGCAGATCTACAAACCAGGAATAGTGGTAGACGAGGACGTGTTTCCTCTTGCCAGTTGAATGACAGTGTCTTCATTCTCGACATATGGGTCCTCCGGGGTGTACTCGAGGTCCAATCCCACAAACTTGTCCTCGTCTTTCTGAAGCCAACCCTCGTACATCCTCAGGACTCGCACCACTGTCTCCTCCTGGTTGGTGTAGACAACGTCTATCTTCTTATTGTCATGGGTAATGAAGCTTGTCTCTAGACTGCGACGACCTTCCATGGCGGCAAGGAGAAGACGGAAAAAGACAGATGACAGGAAGAAGAAGAGTGGTTTCTGCGAGACAGGGGAACGGTGGAACCTTCAATGCGTTTCTAAGGTAGTGGTTAACGACAGGGACGGAAGTCCAATGGAGATACATGTGGTAGTGGCCGTTACAGCTTCCGAGTACAAAAATAATAACAATGAGGATATATGCGCCCTGTTTTGTCACGTCAATACACTGGGCCACTCGTGTTGTCCTATCCACTGCGCCAGCGCTGCAAACCTACGTGACAGCCACCACACCTAAGCGACAGCAGTGACATAACGGTGAAAACTGAGGAGGCCCGACTTGACGTGCGTTAGCTTGATATGTTGTATTGGAATGTAAAGTTGAATTCATGCCCAAAAAGACCCTCTGAGTATTTGGCACGCCAACTCTGGTCAACGCGGATGATTACAAGAAACTTGGGTACTGCTATGCCTGGGCGTCTCAACTTTCGGGCCGCAAAATAATATTCTCCAAAAACACATAGGAAAGCAACTTCCACATGGAATGTTGCACCAGTGTGATAGAAGTTGCATCGCAGAATCTGCTGGAGTTTGTGTGGTCATGTGGATAAAGGTGGTTTTGGAAAAGAACACATGCAATGACTATAGGGACTCCATGTGTCAAACCATGGTCAGAGAGACCAAAAACACATAGGAAAGCAACTTCCACATGAAATGTTGCACCATTTTGACAGAAGTTGCATTGCAGAATCTGCTGGAGTGTGTGTGGTCATGTGGATGAAGGTGGTTTGGGAAAGAACACATGCAATGACACTAGGGTATCAAGATGGTTTTGGAAAATAACGCGTGCAATGACTCTAGGGACTCCATGTGTCAAACCATGGTTAAAGAGACCAAAAACACATAGGAAAGCAACTTCCATATGGAATGTTGCACCAGTGTGACAGAAGTTGCATCATAGAATCCAGTGGGGTGTGTGTGGTCATGTGCAATGACACTAGGGGATCAAGGTGGTTTTGGAAAAGAACACATGCAATGACACTAGGGGATCAAGGTGGTTTTGGAAAAGAACACATGCAATGACTCTGGGGACTACATGTGTAAAATCATGGTCAAAGAGACCAAAACACATAGGAAACAACTTCCTCGTTGGGGATATGCTATATGGGCATCCTCATAGCATGTCACCAATCCGCCTAACCCAGGTGGCCCATAGTTGGTAGCAAGGCCTATGGCATGCTAGGCGGCCTAGTTAGACGGATCCTGAAGGGCGGCCCATGCCGGATAAAGGAAGGCTAAGCAGGAGTCACCGACATACTCAGAGCCTTGGAGTACAAGACATGGAAGACTTGTTCATGTAGATGTAGGACTCTTTACCTTGTCTAGCAAGGACCTTCCCATATAAACCCTAGGTCTTGGCGCCTTTATAAGCCGGCCTGCGGGAGCCTTTAGGCACAAATTCTCTGATTGCAGCGTAAACGCGCAACACCTCGCACAGCGAACCTATCTCTGTAACTCGGCGTATTGCCATTATAGTGATTTATACCAGGAGTAGAGTTCCGCCACCGTTGTTGGACTTGAACCTGGGTAAGTTGTGTTACCTCATACCCGCCAAATCTCCGCCTTACCCCATGTCTCTAAACACACACTGTGAGGACCCCTCCATGGCGTACTCGTCGGCAATACCACGACAGTTGGCACCCATCATGGGGCAAGAGGCGCTTCGAGCTCTACACCGGGCGAGGTCCAATCTCTTCGCGGGAATCAGCGACACCGTAGCCATTGGTTCTCTTCTCCGGCAACGTCCCGATCGTCCCTCTAGATGAGTTCTGGGTTTCGGCGAAGATGAACCCCACGCGCTGCTCCGTCATCCCCTTTGGAGCATCCACATATTCATCGGCAAAACTGATTCGGGTCCTAGCTCCCAGGAAGTCAGAAACTTTTCAAGCCCCGCACGGATCGCCTATGAGCAGGACACGTTTGCGGAAGGATCTGGGCCATACCTCTCTTTGGTGTATGGTGGCTCGGATCAGGAAATTTCAAGGCTCACCCAAACCGCCCCTATGCAGGATATAAAGGTGGAAGGACCCCGCAAATCGGCTTGGCTTCCCCGAGCGTTAGAGATGCGCATGTCACACTTTGTCGGCATCGTCACCATCTTCGATCTAGCCAGATGCGTTCAAAGGGATGGAGAATCCCCTCACGAATACCTTGCCAGATGGATGAGGGTGAGGGAAACCCTAGAGGGCGACCGCGCTGACGAGCTCGTGTACCACTTCATGGAAGGGCTCACACCTGGAACCCTCCTCTGACGTACCCTCCGAAGGCGGCAGGACGTGGGCCCTCTCACCCTTGGTGAGATGGTTGCCATTGTCAATGAACACGCAGAAGCCAACGAAGAAGCCAAGGTGGCAATTACCATCAAAGTCGTAGGAGGTAACAACAACAACGGCTCACCTCCATCACCCTCAACATCCGCCATCGCCAACACCAAAGCCAACTCAGGACTCTGTCCTTGATGTGCTCTACGCCGACATCAATATGGATGCCGGTGGCTCAGATGTCAACTCGGAGGAATACGACGCTGTTATGAGGGAGATCGAGCAGGAGATCAAGAAGGAGGAGCGCGCCGAGAAGACCAACACTTCTCAGCAGGTGCTACTCGCCATTGGGAGCATGATGGAAGAAGACGGGCAGGAACATGAACGTGAGAGAGCTCCGCCCACGCCAACGGTCACCAGAGCAGCAGCAGCTAAAAAAGCAGCAGAGCCTTCGGCTCCGGCCAAGGACGCGCCTCCGCCGGTTACCCGCTAGCCACCGGCGCAGGAACTTACCACGGCCCCCAATACGGCCCGACAATCGAATCAGCCGCCAGTGCCACCGTCAACGTCTGCAGCTGGCAGCCCACTAGCCACCCCTACAGACAAAGCAATCTACGACGCACTCCTCGTTGAGCCAATCACCGTCGCCCATATCCGGAGCGTTACAGAGGCTGATGAGAAGCGTGCGGAAATCTTGGCGGAGGCCAAGTGCATCACGGAGCAAGGCGCTAAGATGGACGAAGACATGGCTAAGGCACAGCAATCCATCAAGGCGGCATGAGCTATGGAGGCCTAATATAAGAAGTTGTTGTTGAAGCATAAGGCAAAGAAGGTACCAGCTCACGTCATCCTAGATCCCGGCATTCGGCGAGGCTTGGGATTTGACGGGTCTAAGCCGACAAAGGCCACCCCTTACATAGATTCAGAGGGGAGGCAAGTCATGCCAACTCCCGCTCTCAACATCGCCGTCGCCAAGACCCTCCTGGAGCAGGACAGGTCGCCAGAAGCAGTTGCTCAGGTGTACGACCTCATCGCTAAGGCATGCAAGCAATAGGCCGCCTCGCAAAGGCTTGAGTCCAACCCAGAGCTTTGCCAGTCAACCTTGAATAGCCATAGAAGGACAAAATCTCCCCGTGACGAAGGATCGTGCATAGGCTCTACAGAGCGAAGACGGAGGGAGGCACGCAATAGGACTAACGCTATCCCCATATCCTCCGACCACAGAGAAAAGGCTCGTCCCCACCGCTCGCCACCTCCACCACCATCTAGACGTCACGAGGAACCAGCGCCATGCCACCACACAAGCATGCCACCTCCAAGGCGGTCACAACCCGGTATCGTTATACTCGATCAGGGCGAACAACCTCGGCATGCCGGAGAGCATAGCGGCCATGACGAACACAGGAGCAGGTCCCACAAGGAACTGCCACGTCAGACAAGAAACCACGACAGGCGTGAGGACTCGCAGGAGGGGCATAGCAAGAGAGCTAACCCACCGCCTCCACCGCCGCCATCGCCACCTATCAACCATCATGGCGGAGGTCATGGAGGATCTCACAAATCACGCCACAACTCTCCTCCCCATGACTGAAAAGGGAAGCAACCAGAGCCATATGACGCACGGTCGCGGCTAGACAAGATCCAAGAAGGTCAGGAGCTCCCATACCTTGGGCCACGGTGTTTTGGACCAGTCATACGGGCCACAACCTACCCCAAGGGCCTCCGGATAAATAAGACTATCAAGCCCTACAACGGCATCGCCAGGCTAGCAACGTGGTTGTAGGACTACATCGAAGTAATTCATATTGTAGGGGGAAACCCCAACGTTGCCGTCAAGTACTTCCCACTCATGCTGACGGGCACCGCCCGACAATGGATCGACGACTTACCGGAGAAACCAATATGCAATTGGTTGGACATGCATGAAGCATTCACCAAGAACTTCGAGGGTACGTAGAAACGTCCCTGCACTGTCGGAGACCTACAACGGTGTGTGCAAGAAAAGGATGAAACCTCCCATGCCTACCTCTCTCGCTGGCTAGATATGAAAAATTCCTGCACAGGGGTGCACGAACAGACCGCTATGGCTGCTTTCATTGATGGACTGGAAAAGGTGTTGAGGGCAAACCTCTAGGGTGGCCTGATCTTTCACGATTTCCTTTCAAATCGAGGATGGAGTGCGGGGAGAGGAGGGGAGGATGAACACGACGAACACACGCAAGAAGAACGCGATGAACACACACACACGCAAAACCACGATACACACCAATAGCTCACGTCGGTGGTGACTGGTGCGGCGCAATCCCTAGGATCGGCGTCGGGCGGAGGACTCTCTCTCGAACTGACACGGCAAGATTGGAGACTCGGTGAGATCTTGACGTCTAGGCAAAGGAACACCGATGCCTAGGCCTTGTACAACACGGAGGCACGATACAAACTCCAACGAGGTTTGGGGATATTGGTGCTCCTTAGTCAAGGAGCATGAGGCAAGAACTAGATAGATCCACAAAGGGGTTTCCACTAATTCCAATATCATGCCTAGGGTTTACAATGGATGTGGGGGACTATATATAAGCCAGCCACTTAAACATGGGTACTTTAGGAATAAAACACAAGTTTTGGACGGACTAAAGGGTACATGGGCCGAAGGCCCAAAGGCCTTTTCATGCCCGGTCGGACCGGAAACTCCGGTGTGGTGGTCCGGAGACTCCGGTCTAGACCGGAGAATCCGGTGGTCTCCGGACCAGCCTCTGGAGGGGTCGTCAGACTGTCCCAGGGGCCTGGTGCAAGGGGTCAGACCGGAGAGAGGGCTAGAGTCTCCAGTGTCTTCAGGCCGGAGACTTTGGCAAGCTGGAGACTCCGGTGTGTGCAGACCGGAGACTCCGGTCTAAGCAGCTCCAGCAGCGTTTGCTTCATGTTCTGCTCCTTGTCCACCATCCTTGGGTGCTTGGTGATGTGTCGAGGCTTCGTACCTGATGATGCATAGGGTAGTTGCATGAAGTAGCATACCATCCAAGGAGGTATCGAATTGGCACGAAGAGAGGAGCGAGTTCACCTTAGCTTGTAGGAGTTTGGCTCGGGCATGAGTCATGGGTCCACTCGGGGGACTTGTTGGTGTAGATGTAGAAGCGTCGGTAGGACGGGCTGCATCAGCTCCTCCCCCCCTTGGGAAAGAGTCGTCCTCGACTCTTCATGGTTATCATCTTGAACATCTCCATGGTAGGGTGAGAGGTCCTTGACATTGAATGTATTGCTTGCAAGGTACTTGGAGGTTGGTGTGTCGATGATGTAGGCGTTGTTGTTGATTCGTTTGAGGACCTTGAAGGGACCATCTCCTCTTGGCTTGAGCTTGGAGTCACGTTCCTTGGGGAAGCGGTCTTTGCTTAGGTGTATCCACACAAGGTCACCTTCTTCAAAGATCATCTCCTTCTTGTGCTTGTTTAACCTTGAAGCTTGGCGAAGGACTTGTTGTTCGATAGTAGCTCTTGTTTCTTCATGAAGCTTCTTCATATCTTGTGCGTGCTTCTCGATGTCCATGTTCGTTCGCTCATGTAGAGGTAGTGGTAGGATGTCAAGCGCGGTGAGGGGCTCGAAACCATAGACGATCATGAATGGACTCATCTTGGTTGTTGAGTGCTTGGCACGGTTGTAGGCGAACTCGGCGTGTGCGATGCATTCCTCCCAATCCTTCAAGTTTTTCTTGATCAACACACGTAGGAGAGTTCCGAGGCTTCGGTTGACAACTTCGGTTTGGCCATCAGTTTGAGGATGCGATGCGGATGAAAAGAGGAGCTTGATGCCGAGCTTGGCCATGAGGGTCTTCCATAAGTAGCTCATGAATTTGACGTCGCGGTCGGAGACGATTGTCCTTGGCACACCGTGAAGACGGACAATTTCCCTGAAAAACAGATTTGCAACATGTGAAGCATCGTCGGTCTTATGGCACGGTATGAAGTGTACCATTTTGGAAAAACGATCCACAACAACAAATATAGAATCATGACCATGCTTAGATCTAGGCAATCCTAACACGAAATCCATGCTAATGTCGGACCAAGGTGTATGAGGAATAGGCAATGGCATATAAAGACCATAGGTATTAGCTTGCGACTTAGCTTGAACACATGTCGTGCATCGTTGAATGTAGCGCTCCACGTCACACTTCATCTTGGGCCAAAGTAGTGGTTGGAGAGCATGTCCAATGTCTTGTCGCGACCAAAGTGACCCATGAGGCCTCCACCATGAGATTCTTGGAGGAGCAAAAGTTGAAGCGACGACTTCGGAATGCATAGCTTGTTTTGTTTAAATAGAAAGCCCTTATGCAAATATAAATCATCAACTCCTTTGTCATTGGAGCACTTTGCGAAAATTGGTTCAAAGAACGGGTCAGAAGCATACATAGATTTTATTTCCTCAAGACCCAACACGTTGATTGCAAGTCTCGTAAGAAGGCTTGTATGTTTGCGGGACAATGCATCCGCAACTACATTATCTTTGCCCTTCTTATACTTGACAATGTAAGGAAAAGACTCCATGAACTCAACCCACTTAGCGTGTCTCTTGCTCAAGTTAGCTTGGCCTTTGAGATATTTCAACGACTCGTGGTCGGAATGTATGATAAATTCCTTGGGCCAAAGGTAGTGTTGCCAAACTTGGAGGACACGAACTAAGGCAAAAAGCTCTTTGTCATAAATCGGATAGTTAAGGCGAGCACCATCAAGTTTCTCCCTATGGTAGGCTATAGGACGTCCGTTTTGCATAAGGACTCCTCCAATGGCAATACCACTAGCATCACACTCTATCTCAAAAGTTTTTGTGAAATCCGGTAACGCAAGGAGAGGTGCTTCGGTGAGCCTCTTTTTGAGGTCATCAAAAGCTTTCTGTTGTGCTTTGCCCCACACGAAGGTGACATTCTTTTTGGTCAATTCATTAAGGGGACAAGCAATGGTCGAAAAGTCTTTCACAAAGCGTGATGAGGACATCCCTACAATTACACCTACCCCAATGACTACTGAAGATGCTACAACTGTTGCAAGAAAGGATCAGTCCAATGAGATTAGAATTGGACCTATTACAAGAGCTCGTGCTAAGCTACTGGAACAATAGGTGAATTTACTCCTAAACGAATCTAGTACATTGATTGATGAGAACTTTATACTGCCTAAGTCTATGCATTTATGTATGATCAGGTTCGTTGGAGAAACAAGCATGGCGCGAGGAGGAGAAGGGCTACAAGAGAAGCCCAACATGATGATCGCCCAAGGATGCGCGAGGGAGGAGCGGGAGGAAGGCGCAAGAGATGATCATCAAGACGGACGCAAGAAGATCTAGCACGACCGGAGTGTCCGGCCGGATCCACCCGGACTGTCCGGCCTGGTCGAGAGGCAAACTGGCATGGACATTATGTCTTCCAATTCGGATACTACCCGGACATCACCCAGAAACTTCAAAGTTTTCGGCCAGACCAGACTGTCCGGCACACTTCACCCGGAGTGTTCGGCCTGACCGGACTGTCCGGCCGATTTCGACCGGAATGTCCGCCCGCCGACCGAATCTCGGTTTGTATCAGTTTGAGTCGTTTGCGTTTAGTTTCGGTTTCTGGCCACCCCAGCTGCCCTTATAAGCCCTGGGACGACCCCTAGTTAGGTTTTAGACCACGTTAAAATATTTTGAAGTTGTTTCTTTCATAGAACCTCTGGAATTACCCTGTGTTCGAATCTACCAACTATAATTGAGTGTGATCTGTTGTTCCATTGGGAATTAGTAGATTGCATACTACCGTTCGTGGTCACGGCTGCGTGCGCAAGAGTGTGGTGTTGTGAATATCCTACAAGGTTCGAGATCTGTTGCACTGGCATCAGGGATCGAGCGGGAGAGATCATAGCTACGCACTAGTTATCTACCATCCACCACCATCATCGCCATCCGCTTACTGAGAAGATCGGGCCACCCCTTATCATCTTGGTATCAGATTTCCATTGTTGCCTCGGTAAGCATCCACAAATCCATCCATAGATTAGAGAGTGTTTTTCGTCCTATACAAAAAAAGCCTTACAAAAAGATTTTCCATAGACTAGTTTGCATTGTTTTCGAGTTTTAGTTGCTGATTGTATCTTCTCGTAGATCCGATCTGCAGGTTTTCCTTGTAGGAGTCTAGTTTCCGTTTGTGTCTAGGTTTAGGGTTTGATCTTGTTTTCCGCTGTTCCCACCGTTACCGTTTCCGCAAGTCTTTATCGTTTTTCCGAGTCCACATAGCGTACTTTTGTTTGCATACCATAGACACAGCCTATCTATAGCATTTGTGCCTAGGAACGTACCCACGAGACTAGTTGCTTTGCTCCGACAGGCTGCTCATTAGGTTTTTGAAGTGCAGAAATTTTCGACAGGCAAAACCGGACTATCCGGCCGAATCACACCGGACTATCCGGCCCAACCGGAGTCTCCGGCGCATATCAACCGGACTATCCGACCCAGTTCTAATATACGTTGCTGTACTCGTTTGCATTGAGTAATATAGTTGAAAAATCAAAAAAAGAGAAAAGAAAAGAGAATCAGTATAAAAAAAGAGAGAAAGAGCTACAAGCCTGACAAAAAGAGATATCGAAGTGTGCAATATTGGAGGCCTTGTTGTGTATAGCACTAGTAGATTGAGCAATCTTATGCCTGTTCTATTTGAGCTATTACTAGTGTCTCTCTTGTGCATTGCAATATTCCTTTTCATAAGTTGCTTTGCCACGTTTATCTCCACTATGTGTGTTTCTTGGGTATTTGTACGATCAGCACTAGGACTTGTTTGTGGTGTAGATAGGATACCATACCTATAGCTCCACCTTTACATAACCTGTGTGCCCTGCGATCGTTCTCTATACCTTTGATATTCACTTCATCACATCAAGTGCATCAGTCTTTGATTTTGTTTGGTAGAGCATCTCTATGATGGGTTCGTAGCATGGAAAACAAAAAATTTCTACCGCAAGAACGATCAAAACCCAGATCTAATCTAGATAAAAGCCAAGATCTAATCTATTAGACATGAGCAACGAGATAGATAGGAACTAACCCTCGTAGATCCGAAAGCGTTAACGAGATTAGATCTCAGTGGTTGATCTAGTCGATCACTTGCCGATCTCAAGATCGTGTGGACGATCCTTCCGACGTGGCGTTCCGGCAGCGCTCCCGTAGTCGGTCAAGTTGACGATCCTTCCGGCGCCGCGTTTCGGCAGCGCTTCCGCAGTCGGTCACACGTGCGGAGTCGAAACAGACCTTCCTCTCCCCTGTTCCAGCGAGCAGCGGAGGTAGTAGATCTTCTCCACGAAATCCCAGCAGCACGACGGCGTGGTGGTGGTGGTGGAGTAGAGAATTCGGCAGGGCTTCGCCTATGCGTGTGCAGAAGAAAGGTGGAGAAGAGAGGCGGCAGAGATTGGGAGTTATGGGAGTGGGCTAGGAGGGGGCGCCCCTGCCCTTCTATTTAAGGGGGGAGGCACGCCTGGGGAGGGGGAGTCCTAGTAGGACTCCCCTCCTATGGCCGGCGGTGGGAAGGGGGGAGGAATCCTCCTCCCCCATGAATCCGTGTCTTGCCCCACTAGGTTTCCTTTGACCCTTTCTTGGTTTTCAAGCAAACTCCAAGAAATCCTCTAGAACCTTCCAGAACCTTCCGAAACAAATACTCCGGAATATTTCCTAACTCAGAAAATGATCCCCTATATATGAATCTTATTCTCCGGACCATTCCGGATCTCCTCGTGATGTCCCGGATCCATTCCGAGACTCCGAACAACATTCGGTCTCCAACACACATTCCATATCTACTTAAAACAACTTCGAACCTTAAGTGTCTCACCCTACGGTTCGTGAATATGTAGACATGATAGAGACACATCTCCTATCAATAACCATCAGCGGGACCTGGAGATCCATAATGGCTCCCACATACTCAACGATGACTTCGTGATCGATTGAACCATTTACATACGAAACCAATTCCCTTTGTCACGCGATACTATACTTATCCGAGGTTTGATCGTCAGCATCTCCATACCTAGTTCTACCTCGTTACTGATAAGTACTCTTTACTCGTTCCGTGATATGTCATCCCTTGTGACCTAGTCACATGCTTGCAAGCTAACTAGATGACATTCCACCGAGAGGGCCCAGAGCATATCTATCCGTCATATGGATGGACAAATCCCAATCTTGGTCCATGCGCTTCAACACATACTTTCAGAATACCCAATGACACTTTTATAACCACCCAGTTACGAAGCAGCGTTTGATGTCATCAAAGTATCCATCCGGTGATGGTGATTAACATAACCTCATGGTTGAAGGATTAGGTTACTATGCATTTAAAAGCTTACAGCAATACGAACTTAAATGACTTGATCTTATGCTACGCTTACTATGGGTGTGTGTCCATCACATCATTCTCCTAATGATATAACCTTGTTATTAATCACATCCTTATGTCTATGATCAGGAAACCATGATCATCAATCAATCAACAAGCTAGTTCAACAAGAGGCTTACTAGGGACTCTCACATGTTTACAAAACACACATGTATTAGTGTTTCCTAATAATACAATTATAGCATGGGATGCAAACATTCATCATAAACACAAAGATATTATAATAATCACTTTTATTATTGCCTCTTGGGCATATCTCCAACAGTCTCCCACTTGCACTAGAGTCAATAATCCAGATTACATAGTAATATACCTAACACCCATGGCGTTCTGGTGTTGGTCATGCTTTGCCCTTGGGAGAGGTTTAGTCAACGGATCTGCCACATTCAGATCAGTGTGTACTTTGCAAATCTTTATGTCACCATCTCGGACATACTCGCGAATAGCGTGGAAACGTAGCTTGATGTGCTTCAACTTGCTATGTGACCTTGGCTCCTGTGCATTAGCTATGGCACCTGTGTTGTCACAGTAGATGGCCATCGGGTCCAACGCACTGGGAACCACGCCAAGTTCACTAATGAATTCCTTCATCCAAACGGCTTCTTGTGCAGCCTCCGAAGCAGCTATGTATTCCGATTCAGTTGAAGATTTCGCCACAACGCTTTGCTTCGCACTCCTCCAGCTCACTGCAGCACCATTCAAAATAAATACGTATCCCGACTGTGACTTTGAGTCATCCGGATCGGTGTTCCAACTAGCATCGGTGTAACCGTCTACAACAAGCTGTTCATCACCTCCATAAGAAAGAACCATATCCTTAGTCCTATTTAGGTACTTTAGGATATTTTTGATCGCTGTAGTGCTCCATTCTAGGATCACTTTGATATCTACTAGTCAAACTAACAGCATGTGCTATATCCGGTCTTGTACACAGCATGGCATACATGATAGAACCTATGGCCGAGGCATAGGGAATATTATTCATTTTCTCTCTATCTTCTGCCGTAGCTGGACTTTGAGTTTTACTCAAGGTCTTACCTGACAACATGGGCACGAACCCTTTCTTGCTATCTTCCATTCTAAACTTCTTTAGAACTTTGTCCAAGTATGTACTTTGTGAAAGCGCTATTAGGCGTCTGGATCTATCTCTATAAATCTTGATGCCTAGAATGTATGCTGCTTCGCCAAGATCCTTCATTGAAAAACTATTATTCAAATAGGTTTTGACGCTATTAAGAAGTTCTATATCATTCCCAATCAACAATATGTCATCTACATATAGTACTAGGAATGCTATAGAGCTCCCACTCACTTTCTTGTAAATACAAGCTTCTCCATAAGTTTGTATAAATCCAAAGTTTTTGATTACTTTATCAAAAAGTTGATTCCAACTCCGGGATGCTTGCTTCAGTCCATAAATGGAGCGCTAAAGCTTGAATACCTTGTCAGCATCTTTAGGATCGACAAAACCCTTGGGTTGTACCATATACAACTCTTCCTCAATGTCACCATTAAGGAACGCCGTTTTGACATCCATCTGCCAAATCTCATAATCGAAATGTGCAGCAATTGCTAACAAAATCCTCACAGACTTTAGCTTCGCTACTGGTGAGAAAGTCTCATCACAGTCAACTCCTTGAATTTGTCGGAACCCTTTCGCGACAAGTCGAGCTTTATAGACGGTAACATTACCATCAGCATATGTTTTTCTCTTGAAAATCCATTTGTTCTCGACAGCCTTACGGCCATCCGGTAAGTCCACCAAAGTCCACACTTGGTTTTCGTACATGGATCCCATTTCAGATTTCATGGCTTCTAGCCATTTGTCGGAATCTGGGCTCACCATAGCTTCTTCATACGTCGCAGGGTCATCAGTGTTGTCCACCAACATGACGTTCAAGGCAGAGTCATACCAATCAGGAGTGGTACGAACCCTCGTTGACCTGCGAGGTTCAGCAGTAACTTCACTTGAAGTTTCATGATCATTATCATTAGCTTCCTCTCCAATTGGTGTAGGCGTCACCAAAACATCTTCCGGTGCTGCGCTACTCTCAAATCCGAGAGAAGGTTGAATAACCTCATCGAGTTCTACTTTCCTTCCAGTCACCTCTTTCGAGAGAAACTCCTCAAGAAAAGATCCATTCTTTGCAACGAAAACTTTGCCTTCGGATCTATGATAGAAGGTATACCCAATTGTTTCTTTAGGGTATCCTATGAAGACGCATTTCTCCGCTTTGGGTTCTAGCTTATCAGGTTGTAACTTCTTTACATATGCCTCGCAACCCCAAACTTTAAGGAACGACAACTTAAGTTTCTTACCAAACCACAATTCGTACGGTGTCGTTTCAAAGGATTTAGATGGTGCCCTATTTAAAGTGAATGCGGCTGTCTCTAATGCATAGCCCCAAAATGATAATGGTAAATCTGTAAGAGACATCATAGACCGAACCATATCTAAGAGAGTTCGATTACGATGTTCGGACACACCATTACGCTGTGGTGTTCCCGGCGGTGTCAACTGCGAAAGTATTCCACATTTCTTTAAATGCATGCCAAACTCATAACTTAGATATTCACCTCCACGATCAGAACGCAGAAATTTAATCTTCTTGTTACGATGATTTTCCACTTCACTTTGAAATTCCTTAAACTTCTCGAAAGTTTCGGACTTATGTTTCATAAAGTAGACATACCCATATCTACTCAAGTCATCTATGAAAGTGAGAACATAACGATATCCACCACGCGATGCTACACTCATTGGACCGCACACATCGGTATGTATTATTTCCAATAAGTGTGTAGCTCGCTCCATTGTACCAGAGAATGGAGTCTTAGTCATTTTTCCCATTAGACATGCTTCGCTTCTTTCAAGTGATTCAAAATCAAGTGATTCAAGAAGTCCATCAGAATGGAGTTTCTTCATATGCTTCACTCCAATGTGACCAAGACGACAGTGCCACATGTATGTAGAATTCTCATTCAATTTTATTCGTTTAGCATCTATGTTGTGAACATGTGTATCACTACTATCGAGATTCAGTAAGAATAAACCATTCATCTCAGGTGTATTACCATAAAAGATATTACTCATATAAATCGAACAACCTTTTTTCTCGGACTTAAAAGAGTAACCGTCTCGCAATAAACAGGATCCAGATATAATGTTCATGCTTAACGCAGGCACCAAATAACAATTATTTAAATTTAAAACTAATCCCGAAGGTAGATGTAGAGGGAGCGTGCCGACGGCGATCACATCAACCTTGGAGCCATTTCCAACGCGCATCGTCACCTCGTCTCTTGCCAGTCTTCGTTTATTCCGCAGCTCCTGTTTCGAGTTACAAATATGAGCAACCGAACCAGTATCAAATACCCAGGCACTACTACGATTACTAGTAAGATACACATCTATAACACATATATCAAATATACCTTTCTTCTTGATGTTGCCGTTCTTCAGATCCGCCAGGTACTTGGGGCAGTTACGCTTCCAGTGACCAGCACCCTTGCAGTAGAAGCACTAAGTTTCAGGCTTAGGACTAGCCTTGGGCTTCTTAGCAGGTGCGGCAGCTTTCTTGCCGTCATTTTTGAAGTTGCCCTTGTTCTTAGGCTTGCCCCGTCTCTTGAAATTGGTGGTCTTATTGACCATCAACACTTGGTGCTCCTTCTTTATCTCCACTTCAGCAGTTTTCAGCATGGACGACAGTTCAGGCAACGTCTTGTTCATGCAGTGCATGTTGTAGTTCATCACAAAGTTCTTGTAACTTGGTGGCAGTGATTGAAGGAGACAGTGAATCCCCAATTCGTTAGGAATCGATATTCCCAACTCTTGGAGCTTCTTAGCGTACCCAGACATGGTGAGCACGTGCTCGCTAATGGAG
Source organism: Avena eriantha (assembly GCA_910589775.1). Taxonomy (NCBI): domain Eukaryota; kingdom Viridiplantae; phylum Streptophyta; class Magnoliopsida; order Poales; family Poaceae; genus Avena; species Avena eriantha. The sequence continues at coordinate 271,397,737 of OU342741.1, read as the reverse complement.
CTTCCTTCTTCCATCTTACAGTTAAAGAATTTTTCGGAGGCCTCATAGCTCTCCATGGCCGCGCGAGTCTCAAAAATTAGCCTGAGCTCCTTAATGATCTCGAACGGGTCGTGGTGCTCAAAACGCTTCTGGAGCTCCGATTCTAAACTCTATAGGATGGCACACTGAACTGTGGAGTAATGATTTTTCTGAGTGGCGAAAACATTCTTTTCGTCATCGGTGGCATTATCTGCAGGTGGGTCACCTAGCGGTGCATCAAGCACATAGGTCAACTGACCAGCCCTGAGGACGATCTTCAGTCCACGGAACCAGTCTGTGAAATTGCTTCCATTGTTCTTAAGCTTTTCTTTCTCTAGGAACGCATTGAAATTGATGGAGGGGGTCGCCATAATCTACAACAATTTGCAAGTAGTTTAGACTAAGTTTATGAAAAATTGAGTTCAAATTTAATTATTAAACTAACTAGGTGAACTCCCACTCAAAACAACATCCCTCACATTGTCTTAGTGATTACACGAACCAAGTCCACTACACCAAGTCCGATCTTCACAAGAGAAGATGTAGTTTCATCGGCGAACAATCTTCATGTTCATCATATAATTTATATGACTCATGCTCTACCTTTCGGTATTCCGTGTTCCGAGACCATGTCTGTACATGCTAGGCTCGTCAAGATAACCTTAGTTTCTGCATGTGCAAATCTGGCTTGCACCCGTTGTATGCACACGTAGAATCTATCACATCCGATCATCACGAGATGCTTCGAAACGACGAGTCTTAGCAACGGTGCCAACTAAGGGTGAACACTTTATTACTTGATATTTAGTGAGAGGGATCATCTTATAATGCTACCGTCGCGATCTAAGCAATACAAGATGCATAAAGGATTAACATCACAGGCAATTCATAATTAGTGTGATATGATATGGCCTTTTCTTCTTGCGCCTTTGATCTCCATCTCCAAAGCACGAACATGATCTCCATCATCACCAGCATTGCGTCAAAGCCAGTGGCGCCGCTTCATGGTTGTCCATCATCACCAGCAACTATTACAACTACTTGGAATAAAGCTATTACAAGATGAATAGACACGCAGGTCTTAACAGAATTTAAAGACAACCATTAGGCTCCTGCCGGTTGCCATATTACAACAAGGATCATTGCATACATCAAATACAATCACAATCACATGATGGCCATATCACATCACAAAACCCCTACAAAAACAAGTTAGACGCCTCTAATTTTCTTTGCAAGTTTTACGTGATTTGGGGCTTTCGCATAAGACCGATCTTACCTACGAACAAGGACCACAACGTTGATACAAGTGTTGTCAAGATGCTCATTGTAAATTGAATCTTAACTATGGTGGGAGAGACAGACACCCACAAAGCCACTTGTGCAAAGCAAGTTGCACGTCAAGCGTGGAGCAAGTCTCATGTGCGATGACATGTAATGTTAGCCCGAGCCGCTTCATCCCACCATGCCGCAAGATGCAAAGTACACGCTAAGACACCGACAACAAAAGCATCAACGCCCACAAAAACATTGTGTTCTACTCGTGCAACAAATCTACGCATAGATACGGCTCTGATACCACTGATGGGTTCGTAGCATGGAAAACAAAAAATTTCTACCGCAAGAACGAACAAAACCCAGATCTAATCTAGATAAAAGCCAAGATCTAGTCTATTAGACATGAGCAACGAGATAGATAGGAACTAACCCTCGTAGATCCGAAAGCGTTAACGAGATTAGATCTCGTGGTTGATGTAGTCGATCACTTGCCGATCTCAAGATCGTGTGGACGATCCTTCCGGCGTCGCGTTCCGGCAGTGCTCCCGCAGTCGGTCAAGTTGACGATCCTTCCGGCGCCGTGTTTCGGTAGCGCTTCCGCAGTTGGTCACACGTGCGGAGTCGAAGCAGACCTTCCTCTCCCCGTTCCAGCGAGCAGCGGAGGTAGTAGATCTTCTCCACGGAATCCCAGTAGCACGACGGCGTGGTGGTGGTGGTGGAGTAGAGAATTCTGCAGGGCTTCGCCTATGCCTGTGCAGAAGAAAGGTGGAGGAGAGAGGCGGCAGAGATTGGGAGTTATGGGAGCGGGCTAGGAGGGGGCGCCCCTGCCCTTCTATTTAAGGGGGGAGGCGCGCCTGGGGAGGGGGAGTCCTAGTAGGACTCCCCTCCTATGGCCGGCGGTGGGAAGGGGGAGGAATCCTCCTCCCCCACGAATCCGTGTCTTGCCCCACTAGGTTTCCTTTGACCCTTTCTTGGTTTTCAAGCAAACTCCAAGAAATCCTCTAGAACCTTCCATAACCTTCCGAAACAAATACTCTGGCATATTTCCTAACTCAGAAAATGATCCCCTATATATGAATCTTATTCTCCGGACCATTCCGGATCTCCTCGTGATGTCCTGGATCCATTCCGAGACTCCGAACAACATTTGGTCTCCAACGCACATTCCATATCTACTTAAAACAACTTCGAACCTTAAGTGTGTCACCCTACGGTTCGTGAATATGTAGACATGATAGAGACACATCTCCTATCAATAACCATCAGCAGGACCTGGAGATCCATAATGGCTCCCACATACTCAACGATGACTTCGTGATCGATTGAACCATTTACATACGAAACCAATTCTCTTTGTCACGCGATACTATACTTATCCGAGGTTTGATCGTCAGCATCTCCATACCTAGTTCTACCTCGTTACTGATAAGTACTCTTTACTCGTTCTGTGATATGTCATCCCTTGTGACCTAGTCACATGCTTGCAAGCTAACTAGATGACATTCCACCGAGAGGGCCCAGAGCATATCTATCCGTCATATGGATGGACAAATCCCAATCTTGGTCCATGCGCTTCAACACATACTTTCAGAATACCCAATGACACTTTTATAACCACCCAGTTACGAAGCGGCGTTTGATGTCATCAAAGTATCCATCCGGTGATGGTGATTAACATAACCTCATGGTTGACGGATTAGGTTACTATGCATTTAAAAGCTTACAGCAATACGAACTTAAATGACTTGATCTTATGCTACGCTTACTATGGGTGTGTGTCCATCACATCATTCTCCTAATGATATAACCTTGTTATTAATCACATCCTTATGTCTATGATCAGGAAACCATGATCATCAATCAATCAACAAGCTAGTTCAACAAGAGGCTTACTAGGGACTCTCACATGTTTACAAAACACACATGTATTAGTGTTTCCTAATAATACAATTATAGCATGGGATGTAAACATTCATCATAAACACAAAGATATAATAATAATCACTTTTATTATTGCCTCTTGGGCATATCTCCAACACTCTATTCACTTTGGAACGGTAAGATCTCCTTTCTTATTTGTTGTGAGTGAGTTGTGAGAGTTTCCACCATACAAATTCTGATTTTTGCACTAACCTACTAACCATGTCTACTAGTGATGATGATGTTGTGTTGCAGAAAAAGAAGGATGAGGAGCTCGTCAATAGGCGTGAATATGAGGCTTTGAAATCCCACTTGACACGTGTGTTTACTAACACGATAGATGCCATTGACAAGAATCTCCAAGATATGAATATGAGATTGCATCAGCATGTTGGGGCGGTTGATACTATCCAAATGCATGTGGCTACGCTCAATGTCAATGTCACCGCTTTGCAGCAGTCCATTGAGGGATTGACAGCAGCCTTACATAGAAGGGAAGATCCTCGACATGATGATGCCTTTGATGATTTTGATGAGGGTACCGCTGTTGATGCTGCTCCACATGTTGGCAGGGGACGTGCTATTCCCCCTGTCCATGCACCTGCTCATGGTCGTGGGTTTTCCCATCTTGGTCGTGGTCAACGTGTGCCCAACCGAGCTGCTGATGACGGTTTGGGCAAGCCAAAATTTTCAATTCCTAAGTTTGATGGTTCCATTGATCCTGAAGACTACCTCACATGGGAGTTGAAGATTGAGAAAGTCTGGCGCTTATTTGACTATCCAGAAGATAAGAAGGTCAAGCTTGCAGCATCGGAATTTGATGGTTATGCTTTACGTTGGTGGGATGCTCTTGTGCAACATAGGAGGGAGGACAATGAACTTCCTGTGAGGGATTGGCGCGAGATGAAGCAAATCATGAAAGCTCGTTTCGTACCAACCAACTACTTGCGATCAGTTTTTGATAAATTGACGCAACTGAAGCAAGGCACCATGACAGTTGATGAGTACTACATGGAGATGGAGATGCTTATGCAGCGTGCTAGAATTCGTGAGTCCATTGAGATGACCATGCAACGATTCCTAAACAATTTGAAGTTACCGATCAAGAGCATTGTTCGTCATCACAAGTATGAGACCATGAATGAGTTGTTGCATCATGCTAGAGAGGCCGAATCCCAGTTGGCAGAAAAGGCGAAGTCACGTGCTCGTTTTCCGTCCTCCAGCAGATTTTCGGCCAGGTCTACACCTTCTACAGCCGCGCCACCAGCTGCTGCTCCCTTTATACCATCGGCCAAGCCAGCAAGTACACCTTCGTTTGGTTCTAATGCTCAGAACCCCGGTGCTCCTGCTGCTAGCTCGGGTTCCAATATGTCTACTGCACGTACTCGTGATGTGGTGTGCCATACTTGTGGAGGTAGAGGTCACTACAAGAAAGATTGTCCAAACAGCAAGGTTATGTTTGTTAATGAACAAGGTGAAGTAGAAAGTGGAGATGAAGCTTCTGATGATGATATTGATGACGGCGAGGTTGGTGCTGATGCATATGCTGAGCGTGCACCCACTATTGCCGTATCTTCACGTGTACTTAGTGTGCAACCGGTTGAGGAATCCCAGCGTTGCAACTTGTTCCAAACAAAAGCTCTAGTTGGACCAAACAAAGCTTGCAAGGTAATTATTGATGGAGGTAGCTGCAGAAATCTTGCAAGTAAGGAACTATGTGCCAAACTGAATTTGACATACTTACCTCATCCCAAGCCATACTACATACAATGGTTGAGCAACAATGGTGAGATGAAGGTAAATCATATGGTACGTGTGAATTTTCAAATAGGGCCATACAAAGATTCAATTGATTTTGATGTGGTTCCTATGACTATTTGTCACCTACTATTGGGTCGGCCTTGGCTCTATGATCGCCTTGTTCAACACAATGGCCGAGCCAATACATATCACTTGGAATTCAAAGGAAAGAAGATTACTATGCAGCCAATGACACCACAAGAAATTGTGAATGATTCTCGCCAGAAGATAGAGGTGAACTTAAAGGAAGATACTACCACTCGGCGAGACTGTGTCATAGCTGTTCCTGATGTAATTGAGCCTAAATTGAGTGATATAACGAAAAGTGAGAGAGTGCCTGGGTTATTAATATTAGCCACCAAGGAGGATATGAGAGAGTTTCGTGAGGATCCTACAGCCATGCCACTTGTGCTCATGTATAAGGGAGAGGTATTGGTTTCTAACGACATGACCCCTATTTCTCTTGGTGTCTCTTCTATTTTGCAGGAATTTGGGGATGTGTTTCCAGAAGACGTACCCGCAGGTTTGCCTCCATTGCGTGGTATAGAGCATCAAGTGGACCTGATTCCTGGCGCCACACTTTCCAACCGTGCACCTTACAGGACTAATCCCGAAGAAACTAAGGAAATTCAGAAGCAAGTACAAGCGTTGCTGGATAAAGGGTACATCCGTGTCTCTCTTAGCCCTTGTGTTGTTCCTGTTATTTTAGTTCCTAAGAAAGATGGTACTTGGCGCATGTGTGTTGATTGTAGAGCGATTAATAACATCACTATTCGATATCGTCATCCTCTTCCACGCTTAGAGGATATGCTAGATGAATTGAGTGGTGCTGCTTTTTTCTCTAAAATTGACTTGCGTAGTGGTTATCATCAAATTAGGATGCAAGAAGGGGATGAATGGAAAACTGCTTTCAAAACTAAATTCAGTTTGTATGAGTGGTTAGTCATGTCGTTTGGTCTTACTAATGCACCTAGTACTTTCATGCGTTTGATGAATCATGTTTTGAGAGAGTTTATTGGTCGTTTTGTGGTTGTTTACTTTGATGATATACTTATATACAGCCACACCGAATCTGAACATTGCACTCATATTAGACAAGTTTTGCAAGTGTTACGTGATAATACATTGTATGCTAATCTTGAGAAGTGTACATTTGCAAAAGATAAGGTCATATTCCTAGGATTTGTTGTTTTTAAGCATGGAGTAGAGGTAGATCAATCTAAAATTGAATCAATTCAGAATTGGCCTACTCCAATGAATGTTAGTCAAGTGCGTAGTTTCCACGGTCTCGCTGGTTTCTATAGGCGCTTTGTGAAAGATTTTAGCACCATTGCTGCACCATTAAATGATTTGACAAAGAAAGGTGTTCCTTTTGTGTGGGGCGCGGCCCAAGATATTGCATTTGATACATTAAAATGTTTGCTTACTTCTGCACCATTACTTGCATTACTTGATTTTTCAAAGCAATTTGAAGTTGAATGTGATGTTAGTGGTATAGGCATAGGTGGCGTTTTGATGCAAGAGGGTCGGCCTATAGCTTATTTTTCTGAGAAATGGACTGGTGCTCGTTTGAATTATTCTATCTATGATAAAGAATTGTATGCACTTGTTCGAGTACTTGAGGTTTGCCAACATTATTTGTGGCCGAAGGAATTCATCATACATTCTGATCATGAAGCATTGAAATACTTGAAAGCTCAATCAAACTTGCATATAAGATTAGCTAAATGGGTTGAGTTCACTGAGTCTTTTCCTTACATCATTAACTATAAGAAGGGAAAAGAGAACGTTGTTGCTGATGCTCTATCTATGAAGAACATGCTATTAACCAATCTTGATGTTAAAATTCTTGGATTAGAAGCCATTTGTGCACTTTATGCAACTGACCATGATTTTGCTGAACCATATCGTTTGTGTGCTCTTAGAAATGCATGGGATAAGTATCATATACATGATGGATATTTGTTTCGAGCTAACAAACTATGTATTCCAGAATCATCGTTGCGTTTGTTCTTAGTGCAGGAGTCACATGCTGGTGGTTTGATGGGTCACTTTGGGCGTGAGAAGACGTTACTCATGCTTGCTGATCACTTTTATTGGCCCAAGATGAGGCGCGATGTGTACAGATTTGTGAGCCGATGTATTACATGCCACAAGTCGAAATCTAAGCTGAAGCCCCACGGTTTGTATACACCTCTCTCTGCACCTACTACTCCATGGGAAGACATTAGTATGGATTTTGTGCTAGGTCTCCCTAAAACTCAGAGAGGTCATGATTCTATATTTGTGGTAGTGGATAGGTTCTGTAAGATGGCTCATTTTATTGCCTGCCACAAAAGCGACGATGCGTCGCATGTTGCTAACCTATTTTTCAGGGACATCGTGAGATTACATGGAGTACCAAAGACGATTGTTTCTGACCAGGATGTGAAGTTCATGAGCTACTTTTGGAAGACCTTATGGGGAAAGCTAGGAACGAAGTTGCTGTTCAGTACTACATGTCATCCCCAAACAGATGGTCAAACGGAGGTGGTGAATCGAACATTGTCACAGCTGCTAAGGACCATGATTAAAAAGAATCTGCGGGAGTGTGAAGAGTGTTTGCCACATGTTGAATTTGCTTACAACAGGGTTGTGCATTCAACTACTCAGCTTTGTCCTTTTGAGGTGGTGTATGGTTTCAAACCATTAACGCCACTTGATATGTTGCCTCTGCCATTACATGAGAGAGTTGATATGGAGGCATCAAAATGTGCTGATTATGTGAAGAAAATACATGAGAAGAGTCGAGAGGCTATTGAGAAGAAAGGCAAGAACATTGCTGCTGCAAGGAATCAAGCAAGGAAAGAAGTGTTGTTCGAGCCTGGAGGTATGGTTTGGGTGCATCTACGCAAGGATAGGTTTCCACTACTTCGAAAGTCCAAATTGAAGCCACGTGGTGCTGGTCCTTACAAGGTGTTAGCCAAGATTAATGATAACGCCTACTCGGTTGATATACCTATTGAGGAGTTTGGTGGAGTTAGCAACAACTTCAACGTTGCTGATTTGTTACCATATGCTGGAGAAGACCTTGGAGCATCGAGGTCGATGCCTTTTGAAGGGGGAGATGATGATTACATCCCTACAATTACACCTACCCCAATGACTACTGAAGATGCTACAACTGTTGCAAGAAAGGTTCTGTCCAATGAGATTAGAATTAGACCTATTACAAGAGCTCGTGCTAAGCTACTGGAACAACACGTGATTTTACTCCTAAACAAATCTGGTACATTGATTGATGAGAACTTTATACTGCCTAAGTCTATGCATTTATGTATGATCAGGTTCGTTGGAGAAACAAGCATGGCGCGAGGAGGAGAAGGGCTACAAGCGAAGCCCAACATGATGATCGCCCAAGGATGCGCGAGGGAGGACCGGGAGGAAGGCACAAGAGAATATCATCAAGACGGAGGCAAAAAGATCTGTCACGACCGGAGTGTCCGACCGGATCCACCTGGACTGTCCGGCCTGATTGAGAGGCAAACTGGCATGGACATTCTGTCTGCCAGTTCGGATACTACCCGGACATCACCCGGAAACTTCAAAGTTTCCGGCCAGACCACACTGTCCGGCACACTTCACCCGGAGTGTCCGGCCTGACCGGACTGTCCGGCCGATTTCGACCGGAGTGTCCGCCCGCCGACCGAATCTAGTCCGAGTCGGTTTGTATCAGTTTGAGTCGTTTGCCTTTAGTTTCGGTTTCTGGCCGCCCCAGCTGCCCTTATAAGCCCTGGGACGACCCCTAGTTAGGTTTTAGACCACGTTAAAATATTTTGGAGTTGTTTCTTTCATAGAACCTCTAGAATTACCCTGTGTTCGAATCTACCAACTATAATTGAGTGTGATCTGTTGTTCCATTGGGAATTAGTAGATTGCATACTACCGTTCGTGGTCACGGCTGCGTGCGCAAGAGTGTGGTGTTGTGAATATCCTACAAGGTTCGAGATCTGTTGCACTAGCATCAGGGATCGAGCGGGAGAGATCATAGCTACGCACTAGTTATCTACCATCCACCATCATCATCGCCATCCGCTTACTGAGAAGATCGGGCCACCCCTTATCAAAGCGATGATAGAAACCGGCCAACCCATGAAAACTTCGGAGTTCACTCACATTTGTTGGGATGGGCCAATCTCGTATGTCCTTTACCTTGGAAACATCAACTTCAATTCCCTTCGAAGAAACGACAAATCCAAGAAAAATCAACTTGTCTTTAGCAAAAGTGCACTTGGGAAGATTAGCATAAAGCTTTTCATGTCGAAGGATTTGCAAAACTTCCTTGACATGTGTTATGTGGTCCTCAAGTGATTTGCTATAAACAAGAATATCATCGAAATAGACAACAACACTTTTTCCAATGAGAGAACGCAAGATATGATTCATTAGGCGCATGAACGTGGATAGGGCATTAGACAAACCAAAGGGCATAACCAACCATTCATAGAGACCAAGTTTGGTCTTGAAGGCGGTTTTCCACTCATCACCTTTAGCCATGCGTATTTGATGGTAACCACTACGAAGATCAATTTTCGAAAAAATAGTTGCTCCACACAACTCATCAAGCATGTCATCGAGACGTGGTATGGGATGTCGATAACATACGGTGATAGCATTGATTGGACGGAAGTCCATGCATAACCATAACGTATCATCCATCTTTTGAACAAGAATCATGGGTATGGCACTTGGACTAGTGCTAACTTGGATCAAACCTTTGGAGACGAGTTGGTTGATTTGACATTCAATCTCCTTTTTCTCCTTTGGGTTCGTGCGGTAAGCGGCGCGGTTGGGAAGTGGTGCACGGGGATGAGGTCAGTGCGATGTTCTATGCCGCAAAGAGGAGGTAGTCCATGTGGAAGCTCCTCGGGGAACACATCCTTGAATTGCTGCAAAACACTCATCAAAGATGCAGGAACATTGGTTAATTCATTAGTTCCTTCCGCTAATCCCTTGCAAAGGAGGACATAGTGCAAGATGGATGGGTTGTTCCGAACATCTCTCATCTCACTTTTGGTGGCAAGGAGAACACTCTTAGTTTTTCTACTCGAATTTGGCTTGTGGCTCTCACTCTCTATGAGGTGGTTCTCTCTTTCACCGCTCTTCTCACAAGTAGGTGTTGTGCTTTGCGCCCTCGCTAAAGCCTTTGCATTGTCCGCAATTATTTGGCAAGGAGTCATCGGTTGCAAAACACATGTTTTGTTGAGCCATTTAAATGTGTATACATTGGTGTGACCATCATGTTAAGCAGCCTTGTCAAATTGCCACGGTTGACCAGGAAGCATGTGGCAAACTGTCATAGGAACCACATCACACTCCACCGTATCTTTGTAAGGACCAATGGCGAAGGAGACCGATACGGTATGCTTGATCTTCACGGACTCTTGGTCACTTAGCCATTGCACGTGGTAGGGGTGCTTGTGTGGATGGAGGGTGAGGTTGAGCTTCTCACACAACTCAGTGCTAGCAAGGTTGTGGCAACTCCCTCCGTCAATGATCACCTTGATAGATTTGCCATTGATGCCGGCTCGTGTTTGGAAGATATTGGAGCGTTGGTCTTCATGCTCTTGTGCTTGAGTGGTCAAGATCCTTGTGACGACAAGCGATGGACTTGCATCATGTTCACACATGAGGAGTTCTTGATCATGTTCCACTCGTTGCCTTGCCATTGCTTCCTTGACACGGGCATCAAACTCATCTTCACTCAAGTACTCTTCATCACCATTGTCATGGATGAACAAGACTTTCTTGTTTCCACATTCGGCCGACTTGTGTCCTTTACCTCCACACTTGTAGCATTCACCATTGAAAGGTGTATCACTTTTTGCTTGCTTGCCACTTGGGGACAGTTTTCCTTGAGGAAGAGTGGGCTTGAAGGAAGGCTTGGAGGTACTTGATGAGCTTCCATTGAAAGTTGTCGGTGTAGCGGTTGAAGCTTGCTTGTATGTGAAGTACGTCTTGGGCTTGTTGTACTTGATATCCTCTTGCACTTGACGCTCAGCCTTTGCTGCTATGTGCACAAGCTCAACCATGTCGTTGTAGGTTTGGAACTCGACGATGCGCTTGATTGGGTGGTTCAACCCAATAAGGAAACGTGCCATTGTTTGCTCCATGCGCTCATCAATGTTGGCACGAATCAAGGTGAGTTCCATTTCCTTGAAGTACTCTTCCACGGTCTTTGTCCCTTGATGAAGCGCTTGAAGGTTGTTGAAGAGGTCACGCGTGTAGTGTGCGGGGACGAACCGGGATCTCATGTGAGCCTTCATGTCATGCCAAGTTGTGATTGGTAGTTCTTGTCTTGCATGATGAGCAACTTGAACTTGTTCCCACCAAAGGTTGGCGTAATCATCAAACTATAGCGAAGCCATGGCGACCTTCTTCTCGTTGCTATAGTTGTGCATGCGGAAGATCTTGTCGACTTTGAGTGCCCACGAGAGGTATTCTTCGGGGTCATTGGATCCGGTGAACTTGGGCATTGTGAACTTGAGCTTGCCAAAAGTTTCTTCATCGTTGCGGTCATTGCGATGAGCTTGGTGACCTTGTTGATGATCTTGTAGTTGGGGAGGTGGAACTTGGTTCCCACGTGCTTGTTGCGGAGCTTGCTCTTGGTATTGTTGTTGAGGTGCTTGAGTCTCATGGTGACGAGCGTGTGGAGCCTCTTGACGCGGTTGATGATGAAGAGGAGGCTCATTCCTCGGTTGGTGATGTTGGTTAGGCACATGGGCCTCATGGCGAAGAACATGGTCATGAGCCTCTTGACGTGGTAGGCGTCGCTCAACTTGTATCACTTGACGCTCTAGGTTTTGTTGATGTGGAGGAGGCGCCTCGTGATGACCATGGTGTCGTTGTTGACGTTCATGACGTTGATGACGAGGAGGATCTTGGAGAGCTTCATGTCGATGACGAGCTTGATTCTCCAAATTGGAGTCATCACTCGTTGTGTCAAGTATGTGCCGCGGTCGATGGTGGTAGACTTGCGGTTGCACTTGCGGTTCCTCTTGTGGTTGCTCTTGTTGGGTCACTAGTGCCCTTGCGTGATGACGTGGTGCTTCTTGCCTTGCTCGTGGCCTTGAAGAGAGGTCACCATCATAGCTTGACGTTGCGGTGTGCCGTGGGGAAGGTACATAGTTCGAAGAGGTTCCATCTTCAACCACGGGCGCGCCATTGCGTCTTGGAACACTTGGAGGTAGATCTTGTTGCAGAGGTGCATGACGACGCAAAGAACTTGAAGAGCTTGAAGCACGAAAACGTGGTCTTGCCATTCCGTCGATGAGGCGTCGAAGGTTGTCATTTCTTTCGGCGATGGAGCGTTGAAGCGACTCATTTTGGTGGCCGAAGTTGTGATGCATTGCTTGCATTTGCCTTTCGAGGCCATCGAAGCGGTTGTCCATGTTCTTGAACTCGGCTTGCGTCTCGCCAAATTGTTCATCTTGTCGCGTGTCAAGGGCTTGGCAACGTTCACGGAACTCGTGGCGGACGATGAAGTGACTTGCACGCGTCATGTACGGACCTTGATCTTCTTATTGGGGAGGTGGTTGGCTCGACTCACCATGCCTATCCATCATGCAAAACACACAAGTACTGTATATGGAAGTGGAATATGGTGGTGCTAGCCTTGTACCTCAGCTTGGGGATTGCACCAAACTAGAAACCACAAGTGAGAGCTATAAGCATGCAAAGGGGAATTGCAAAGAAAACTCACACTAAAGAAAGAACTAACTCTCAAAAGCTTGTTGGTGGTAAGTTAGGATTGTGGAAAGCCAAAGAACCAACCAAAAGAAAAGGGATAGTAAAATGTGGGTAAAATCCAACAAAACTCAAGTCAAAGGGGAAGGTCAACAACTCAAAAGGGTGACGGGAACCTACGACTATGTACACACACGTGGAAAAAGTTGGGATTGACACGACTATGAAAATGAGCAAACAAAATGTCCTAACAAAGACTAAGCTCATTGCCGTGCCAATGCAAGGAGAGACCGTGGCTCGTTTGCAAAGAGGAAAAATGAGCATCGGATTTTTGCACTTGCCATGGGCGCTCTTCTTTCTCTCTTGCTTACAAGCTTTGAGACTCTCTTTGGCAATGGGAGACTATTTTTCTTTTGCTTTTTTCTTTGTATCTTTTTCTTTCTTTTGTATTATCTTTTTTTTGCTCTCCCTTGATGCTACCTAGTCATACTTGATATTGCTCTTGCACTCTCACTATCCAAGGACAAATGCACAATGCTCAAGGAAACACAAGATGAGCCACTCTCATAGGATAGGTACACACAAAGGAAGTAGGGGTTAACAAGGTGACGCAAGTTATACCTTCTTTGATGATGAACTTGGCGTCGGTGGTGCGGGATGATGTTCGCGGGCCGTGGTGTCGATGAGCGCGGGGGTTGTCGATGCGGAATCTTGTTGTTAGTTGACGACACGCACACGGGCACAAACAAACAAGGAGAAATTAGCCAATGCAAGATTAGAGGCAAAACTATCAAAATCAGGCGTCAGGCCGGAGACTCCGGGGGTTCAGGCCAGAAACTTCGGTCCAGGCTGGAGACTCCGGTGTGGGTAGGCAGGAGACTCCGGTGTGCAGCCGGAGACTCCGGTCTAGAGTCAGATCGCGAACTGCTCGTGTTCTTGAGCGGAAATCCACGCCTTGGGTCCTCAAATCCGCGAAAAATTGGCCAAATTGGGCTGGGAAAACGCAGGATAAAGCTGGACCAACACCTAAGACAAGGTTTGGTCGGATCAAAACCACAAATAACACTCCAAATCAAGAGATCGATCCATAGGAAAATTTGGGCTGTTTTTTGGGTTTTTTTGAATTTTTTGGTGGATAGAAGAAAATTTTGTGGGGGAAATCATGAGCAACGAAGCTCTTGATACCAATATGTTGAGGGCAAACCTCTAGGGTGGCCCGATCATTCACGATTCCCTTCCAAATCGAGGATGGAGTGCGGGGAGAGGAGGGGAGGATGAACACGACGAACGCACGCAAGAAGAACACGATGAACACACACAGCAAAACCACGATACACACCAATAGCTCACGCCAGCGGTGACCGGTCCGGCGCAATCCCTAGGATCGCCGTCGGGCGGAGGACTCTCTCTCAAACCGACACAGCGAGATTGGAGACTCGGTGAGATCTTGACGTCTAGGCAAAGGGACACCGATGCCTAGGCCTTGTACAACACGGAGGCACGATGCAAACTCCAACGAGGTTTGGAGGGTATTGGTACTCCTTAGTCAAGGAGCATGAGGCAAGAATTAGATAGATCCACAAAGGGGTTTCCACTAATTCTGATATCATGCCTAGGGTTTACAATGGATGTGGGGGACTATATATAGGCCAGCCACTTAAACAGGGGTACTTTAGGAATAAAAGACAAGTTCTGGACGGACTAAAGGGTACATGGGCCGAAGGCCCAAAGGCCTTTTCATGCCTGGTGACGGTCAGACCGGAGACACCGGTGTGGTGGTCCGGAGACTCCGGTCTAGACCGGAGAATCCGGTGTAGTCTCCGGACCAGCCTCCGGAGGGGTCGTCAGACTGTCCCAGGGCCTGGTGCAGGGGGTTAGACCGGAGAGAGGGCCGGAGTCTCCGGTATCTTCAGGCCGGAGACTTTGGCAGGCCGGAGACTCCGGTGTGCGCAGACCGGAGACTCCGATCTGAGCAGCTCCAGCAGCGTTTGCTTCACGTTCTGCTCCTTGTCCACCATCCTTAGGTGCTTGGTGATGTGTCGAGGCTTCGTACCTGATGATGCATAGGTTAGTTGGATGAAGTAGCATACCATCCAAGGAGGTATCGAATTGGCACGAGGAGAGGAGCGAGTTCACATTAGCTTGTAGGAGTTTGGCTCAGGCACGAGTCATGGGTCCACTTGGGGGACTTGTTGGTGTAGATGTAGAAGCGTCCGTAGGACGGGCTGCATCAAAAGGGTACTTTGCTCCGGCATACGTTGAAGCGGAGGCAAGACAACAATGACCTCAACCTCAACGTGATGATCGCCATGGCTAGCGAATTTGCCGCTGCTGACGACGACGCGCGTGGATCGTTGCCGGTAATAGCAATCCCGACCCAGGCCAAGAAAAACAACAATAACAAGCGGAAAAATCTGCCTGAAGAGAAGCAAGTAGCCGACATGGTCGCCGCAATGTTCACTGACAGAGGCAATGGCGGACAGCGTGGACGTGGACGGGGAACTAGCGGTGGCCATCAGAGGTGATGAGGGCAAACCTCTAGGGTGGCCCGATCTTCACGGATCTCGTGGTCAAATCGATGGGAAAGCGAGGGGAAAGGGAGAAGGTAGCAGAAGCGGACGCACACCTCGCAAAGAACACGATGAACACACGCAAAACACACACGATACAAGGCTGATTGCTCTCACAGGTGGCCACCTGTCCGATAGAATCGTCGCAAGGAAAGATCGGTCAACGTGCTCCCGTCAATCCCAAGCGGAGAGGGAAGAACACCTTGGAGAGGGTCTTGACGTCTTGGCAAAGGGACACCGATGCCAAGGCCTTGTACAACAAGGGAGGCGCGATGCAAACTCCAACGAGGTGGCGACGATAGTCGATCCCCTTTGGTAGAAGGGGATGAGGCAAAACTAGAGATTCCATAAAGGGGGTTGTCTTTAGTTTATCATCTATGCCTAAGGGATACATGAGGGGGTGGGGGCTCTATTTATAGGCAAACCACAAGTTCAGGGGTAGTTTTGGCATAAAACTAGGGTTTGGTGCGGAATAGAGGGGTACATGGGCCAAGGGCCCAGATGTTGGCACGCAGGCCCATCGCGTAGGCCGGACACTCCGGGTCGAGTGGGTCGGACAGTCCGGGGTGGCCGGACACTCCGGGTAGTGTCCGGGTAATGTCCGATATAGCACACAGAATGTCCGCGCCAGGACGGGGCTGGGTTAGGCCGGACACTCCGGCTGAGCCGCGCCGGATAGTCCGGTTGCGCCGGACACTCCGGTTGGATTGGGGCGGACTCTCCGGGCGAGGACGGCGGAGACTCCGGTTCTGGAGCTTGCTGCTCCTTGTCCATCTTCTCTTCCAAGCTTTCGTCTTGTCGTGCTTGGTGCTCCAGGCTTCCTCCCATGCCTCCGTACTTGTTGGTGTGAACCTATCATTGATATGGGACGGAGTATGAAGTAGTATACCATTCAAGAGGGTAGGAAGTGGGTTCGCATAGAGGAACGGATTCACCTTTGGAGTCCATGACGACTTGGCATAAGTTGGAGACCATGATGTGGTAACGACCGAAGGTCGGGCTACATCATCTCCCCTCCCTTCGAAAAGAGTCGTCCTCAACTCTACACGCTCATACAAAGTAGAAGATGTCGAGAGACCTTCTTGATCCTGGGGTTCACCATATAGTTGTCCTCGGGAAGATTGAATTGAGAACACCTCAATGTTCCTTCACCTTCAATGAAGCCTACAAATCTCACCACAAAAGCGAAGCAACACTCAAAGCATAGCCAATTCATGAAGATTATATTATGAGTCCTCAAGTAGAGTGAAGTCACCTTAGGATGTAGAGATGGCTCGTTGAAGGGCAGCCATAGGTGACTCTCTACGGTTCGTCTTGTCAACTCTTGGTCCATAGAGGTTGACGCGTAAGCAATTGTACCTTCACACAACAAAGACCAAGCAACATATGTTTGTGTGTGATAGAGGAGCATGTCATTTGTGGTATGTCCGTTCTTGTTCACAACACTATTAGCACAACTCAAGTATCGCAAACGAAATGCGTATGCAAGGTTAAAGTGCATGGATGTCGTTTGAACATCACCCAAATGTGGGAACTCAAAAACTCCATATAACATCTTAGTGTGGCACTCAAAGCAATTGACTAAAATATTGATCAACATCTTTGATGCAAAGCTAGGAGAATTCGGCAAAAACACATGAGGAAGAATATCCAAAGCAACATCATTATGTGTGCAAACCAACCATTGAAAAGAACAATTGTTGAATATATTGGATGCCATACACATATCATCAAAAGCCAAAATCATGGGGGTATGAGTATCGCAAGCGGAAACACAAGCAACATGTTTGCAAACAAACCAAATGAAAGAGCAAGTGGTCTTTATGTTTGTTGCAACAACAATACGAGAGACTTGGAAGCTTTCATGACAATTCATGCTCAAAATGGCATTATGGTTGCACACAAAACATCAGAAAGAGAAATTGTTCAACATTTTTGTGGCAACACACAAAGCATCAATATCCAATAGCGACGAAGCATGATTGTCACAAGGTGAAAGAATACCGTTAACATGCTTGCAAGCAAACCATAGGAAAGAGCAAATTTTCAACATGAAAGATGCAAAGCATGCAAAAGGTATCAGAGTTGGGTTCGATCTTGAAGTCACTGGGGGGATGCTCTCTAGAGCTCTTTTTGTCAACTTTTGCTCAACCGAGGTTATCATGATCATGCGGGTACCTACACACATCAAATACAAAAGGAAGAACGTGTGTGCATGGTAGAGAAATACATCATCCATCATGACATATCTCTTCTTGTGCACATCACCATGAGTGTCAATCAAGTATGAAGTAGATGCATGGTGAATATGCAAGTGGTGAACATGCTTCTCATGGCAATCATAAAAATCTCCAAAATTTGAGAAAGCTATGGGGGCCATCTCAATATAAACCATATGAGAATTATTGTTGCAAGCAAAACAAGTGAAAGAGCAAATATTCAACTTATTGCAAGCAACGGGAGAGATTGTAAAACATTCATGACAAAGCATGGTTCGAGGGGTACCATTGGTAACATCATTGCAAGCAAAACATTGGAAAGAGCAATTGTTCAACAAAGTGCAAGCAATGATATCATCAACGTAATGTTTAGAGCATGGCATGTCTATGGCAACATCATCACAATCAAATAATTTCACATGCTCAACATTATGCAAAGGCAAAGTATCACATGGAAATACCAATGAGTCATATGTGATATCACAAACATCATCCATAGCATGCCAATTATCACAAGTCATCATGTCCACTAGTGGGATCATGGCATCATCAACACCCTTATTTTTACCTTGTTCATACCTCTCATATGAAGTGGGTGTTGTGGTAGTATTGGCCTCCATGTGGGCGACTTCTTCATCACGTATGGGGATGGCATCATCTTCATCCACCATGTTCATCTTCTTGGTCAGATGCATCATCATCTCCAAGCTTGGTGCTTCTTGATCCATGGAACCTAGCACATAATGAGGAAACACACTAGAGGTAGAGGGTAAGTTCTTAGCAATGAAAGTGGTCTCACATGACCTATCAACTACCACTCTCAACTCACTCGGTGTATCACTCATGCCCTCCAAGTGGAAGCACTCAATCTCACGTATGGTGGAGTCACTCATCGCACTCTTGTTTTCACTCAAGTGTGCTAAGTGGCTCTCATGCTCACATGGGATTGGTACCACATCATCACTCAAGCATGTAGGGGTAGGCTCGGTTCTCTCAACTCCATGCGCCTCCTTTGGTGAAGGGAAAGTCCCATGCTCACCATTCTCAACCTTGTCGTTGCCATCTTGTGTTAGTGATGGAAGTAGGCTCATGTTGTTGTCGAGAGCGGTGCTCGGATCGACTTCATCACATATGTGGCCTTGGCTTCCTCCATCTTGAACTGTAGACTCTTGGCACGAAGCTTGATAACATGGAGGACAGCTTGCTCTTGGTGCCCTTTTGGTGGTGGCACGAATAGTTGAAGGCGCCTTATGATGGTGTCGACGGAGGTCATTGGTGTGCCTTTCCAAAGGTTGATGTAGATGGCGCACTTGGTCATCCACATGACACTTGTGACGATGCTCCTTGTCCTTGGCACTCTTCTTGGTGAGGCGTTGTAATGAGCGCAAAGCATCATTAGTCTTGGCCATCATGCTCATGGTTTTGGTGAAGTTGTTGTCCATGTCGCTCTTGAAGTTGTTGAGGGAGCTTTCGAACTTGTCCATGTGATGGTGGACCTTGGCGCTCTCGAGGTAGAGGCTCCCTCTTGGTTGATGCGACTTGAGGAGATTGTCGTTGTCGTTCTTGAAGTCGTCCATGCTTGGGGAGTTATTGTTGTCGTAGAACTCCATATCACCCAAGCATGTGGAGCCATTGTCGGTGTAGTGCTCCATCATGTCATCCATGCTTGTGGAGGCATATGCATGGTTGCTCATCGTGGATTCTTCATAGAAATCATCCTCGGTTCCGGAGTCCCTAGACATGTTTCACAAGACCAAGTGGTGTATATGGAAGTGGTAGGGGTTAGGGATGCAACGTAAAACCTTACTTTACCTTGGAAGATAGTATCGTGCAAGTGGCAACACTTGAGAGCAATCAAAACCAAGCAAAGTGAAGTTCACGCGGAACACCAAAACCAACTAACCACTAAAAAACACACACACACAAAGCTTATGGTGGATGGATATGGAAGGTGGCATGTCAAGAACCAATCCGAACTCAAGATGTTGTAATGGCAAGTAAAGAACCACGATGATCACAAAGCAAAACAAGTCAATCCAGAAGATAGGAATTATATACAAGGAAACACACACGGTGGGATAAATGGGACTTGTGCGACGGAGAAAGTGAGCTAAGAACCAAATGATGACCTAGTGAAGATTATAAGCTCATGTCGCACAAGTGCAAGGAGAGACGCTAGTTCGATTGCAATAAATTGGTGGGCTACAAGATATGCACAATAAGTACCACCTATTTCATGTTCATCGAGCTTGCGCTTCCTATTCTATGAGGCACTTGCTTCTTTCTTTTCTTTTTCTTCCTTTTCTTTTTTTCTATTTTTTTCTCTTTTTGTTTTCTTTTTCACTTGCCCCTTCCTTGTGCCAACAACTATGCAAGATAACTATATGAGATAGCGCGCTCACAAGTTTTGCTCGGAATTCTACAAGGTATCAAATGTGCATAGCCCAAGCAATCATAGGAGGAACTAGTCTCAATAGGTTTTTATTGAACGCAAAGATAGTGTGGCTCACAAATGGATGCAAGTGGGGAGAAGTCGCGGAATTTTTATACGTTTCGTCGCTGATCTTCACCCTTTATTGGTGGATTCCGCCTTGCTCACGGAATTTGGATGGAGTAGATAGCATGAACCACGGATATGATGATGTAGAGCTCTTTCTCCTCTTCAAAACGAGCTAAAGAACACCAAAATCCGAGTTCGTATGCAAAAGTTATGCTGAAAACCGTGAAGCAGATTTTTCTGTCAGCAGGGGGGCGGACAGTCCGGTGCGCGCAGGCCGGACAGTCCGGCCTGGCCGGATATTCCGGTCTGTTTTGGCCTGACAGTCCGGTTCGGTCGAACCAGAACTTCCAGAACATGAACGGGACGAGTTTTGGCGGAAAAACTCGAACCAAAACCTCAAATTGATGTGGGAAATCAAGGAATTGGGCTATGGAAACGCAGAGGAAGGTAGATCAACAAGTTTAGCAAGTAATCCATGGATCAAAACGCACTCAAATCACAGATCGATCCAAAGCACGAAATTGGGGCTATTTTTTGGGGATTTTCGAATTTATGGGGGAAAAGACCAAATCGATGAGGAATCCGTGGCAACCAAAAGCTGCTGATACCAGATGATGAGGGCAAACCTCTAGGGTGGCCCGATCTTCACGGATCTCATGGTGAAATCGATGGGAAAGCGAGGGGAAAGGGAGAAGGTAGCGGAAGCGGACGCACACCTCGCGAAGAACACGATGAACAAACGCAAAACACACACGATACAAGGCTGATTGCTCTCACCGGTGGCCACCGGTCCGATAGAATCCTCGTAAGGAAAGATCGGTCAATGTGCTCCCGTCAATCCCAAGCGGAGAGGAAAGAACACCTTGGAGAGGGTCTTGACGTCTTGGCAAAGGGACACCAATGCCAAGGCCTTGTACAACGAGGGAGGCGCGATGCAAACTCCAACGAGGTGGTGACGATAGTCGATCCCCTTTGGTAGAAGGGGATGAGGCAAAACTAGAGATTCCACAAAGGGGGTTGTCTTTAGTCTATCATATATGCCTAAGGGATACATGAGGGGGTGGGGGCTCTATTTGTAGGCCAACCACAAGTTCAGGGGTAGTTTTGGCATAAAACTAGGGTTTGGTGCGGAATAGAGGGGTACATGGGCCAAGGGCCCAGATGTTGGCACGCAGGCCCATCGCGTAGGCCGGACACTCCGGGTCGAGTGGGCTGGACAGTCCGGGGTGGCCGGACACTCCGGGTAGTGTCTGGGTAGAGTCCGATATAGCACATAGAATGTCCGCGCCAGGACGGGGCTGGGTTAGGCTGGACACTCCGGCTGAGCCGCGCCGGACACTCCGGTTGGATTAGGGCGGACTCCCCGGTTCTAGAGCTTGCTGCTCCTTGTCCATCTTCTCTTCCAAGCCTTCGTCTTGTCGTGCTTGGTGCTCCAGGCTTCCTCCCATGCCTCCGTACTTGTTGGTGTGAACCTATCATTGATATGGGACGGAGTATGAAGTAGTATACCATTCAAGAGGGTAGTAAGTGGGTTCACATAGAGGAACGGATTCACCTTTGGAGTCCATGACGACTTGGCATAGTTGGAGACCATGATGGGGTAACGACCGAAGGTTGGGCTACATCAAGAGGAGTAACACTACACCCTCAGTGCCCCGCGTTCCCCAAACGTATGAAGAGTACCGTGATATGCCGTGTTTCGTCCATCTCGACGCCATTGGAAAATCCACCCACACCAATCGCCTGTGGAAGTTTGTCAATGATCTCAAGGAAGACCCTGAGTCCGGCTACAAGCGAGTTCAGAAGAACAGACCCCGTAGAAAGGGCAAAGGGAAGAAGAAGGAGGAGGAACCCAAGGAATCAAGTGATATGGACGAGGACGTGGACCCAAAATCTTTCGACAAGGGAGAGGATAAAGGGAAAAATCCCTTCGAAAAGAAGGCTCCATGTTACCACACCTTCCATGATTGACGGCATGGAGTTCACCAAGTGCCTCATGGACAGTGGAAGCAACATTAACATTATGTACCTGGATACACTGCATTAGATGAACTTGACGGAGACCCAGCTAAGGAAGAGCAACTCCGTGTTCCATGGGGTTGTCCCTGGCGGACAAGCAAATTCACTGGGCTGCATCACCCTTTCGGTCGCTTTTGGCAATGTCAACAATTACCGCCAAGAACGCATGACCTTTGAAGTGGTGCCTTTCAAGAGCGTGTACCACATCATCTTTGGACGCGACATCTTCCACTCCGTCCTCACAAGGCCATGCTTTGTGTACAACAAACTCAAGATTCCTGGACCAAATGGCGTCATCACCATTGACGGAAGCTTCAACAAGGCACGGGAGTGCGAGCTCAGCGAAGCTGCCTTCGCCAAAGCAGTCCTCTAAGGTGAGGAGTTCAAAGAGATCCAAAACCAGGTAGATGCCTCGGAGATGCCGGCTTCAAAGAAGCAGATCACTGCTGCCAAACCCGCCTTCAAGGCCGCCATCAAGACCAAGCAGGTGGAGATTGTCGAAGGTGATTCCTCCAAGACCACCGCCATTGGCACGGACCTGGATTCCAAATAGGAAAGCGTGCTTGTCGAGTTCCTCCATGAGAATAGGGACATCTTTGCCTGGCAACCTGCCGACATGAAAGGTGTACCTAGAGAACTTGCCGAGCATAGCTTGAATATTGATCCTAATGCCAAACCGGTGAAACAACCTCTACGACGCTTTGGTGATGAAAGACGAAGGGCTATAGGCAAAGAAATAGCTAGGATACTTAAGGCTGGCTTTATCCGAGAAGTTATTCACACCCGATGGGTGGAAAATCCTGTACTTGTCCCCAAAAAGGGAACCAATGAATTAAGAATGTGCGTTGATTACACCGGCTTGAACAAACCGTGTACGAAGGATCAGTTTGCTTTGCCTCGCATTGACCAAGTCATTGACTCGACGACTGGCTCGGAACTTCTGTGTTTTCTCGATGCCTATTCAGGATACCACCAGATCCGGATGTGAAAGTAGGACCAATTGGCCACTTCGTTCACCACACCCTATGGCACGTATTGCTACGTCACGATGACCTTTGGGTTGAAAACGCTGGTGCTACGTACCAGCGGATGATGCAACGTTGCCTGCACGACCAAATAGGTCGCAACGTACACGCTTACGTGGACGACATCGCGGTAATGTCAAAGAAATCAAATGACCTTATCGCTGAGTTGCAGGAAACCTTCGACAATCTTCGGAAATACAACATGATGTTAAACCCAAAGAAGTGTGTCTTCGGGGTACCATCCGGAAAACTGTTGGGCTTCATCGTTTCGCATCGTGGAATCGAGGTGAACCCGGGGAAAATCAAGGCCATCCTTGACATTAAATGCCCGACATGCTGAAGGACATACAAAGTGTTGAGGGCAAACCTCTATGGTGGCCCGATCTTGCACGATTCCCTTTCAAATCGAGGATGGAGCGCGGGGAAAGGAGGGGAAGGGTGAACACGATGAACACACGCACGAAGAACGCGATGAACACACACACGCAAAACCACGATAAACACCAATAGCTCATGCCGGCGGTGATCGGTCCGGCGCAATCCCTAGGATCGGCGTCGGGCGGAGGACTCTCTCTCGAACCGGCACGGCGAGATGGGAGACTCGATGAGATCTTGACGTCTAGGCAAAGGGACACCGATGCCTAGGCCTTGTACAACGCGGAGGCACAATGCAAACTCCAACGAGGTTTGGGGATATTGGTGCTCCTTAGTCAAGGAGCATGAGGCAAGAATTACATAGATCCACAAAGGGGTTTCCACTGATTCCAATATCATGCCTAGGGCTTACAATGGAGGTGGGGGGCTATATATAGGCCAGCCACATAGTCAGGGGTACTATAGGAATAAATGACAAGTTCTGGACGGACTAAGGGGTACATGGGCCGAAGGCCCAAAGGCCTTTTACATGCCTGGCGACGGTCGGTCCGGAGACTCCGGTGAGGTGGTCCGGGGACTCCTGTCTGGACCGGAGACTCTGGTCAGTCTCCGGACCAGCCTCCGGAGGGGCAGTCAGATTGACCCAGCGCTTGGTCCTGGAGGCAGACCGGAGGTAGGTCCGGAGACTCCGGTGTCTCCAGGCCGGAGACTTTGGCAGGCCGGAGACTCCGGTGTACGCAGACCGGAGATTCCGGTCTGAGCAGCTCTAGCGCTGTTTGCTTCATGTTCTGCTCCTTGTTCACCATCCTTGGGTGCTTGGTGATGTGTCGAGGCTTCGTACCTGATGATGCATAGGGTAGTTGCATGAAGTAGCATACCATCCAAGGAGGTATCAGATTGGCACGAGGAGAGGAGCGAGTTCACCTTAGCTTGTAGGAGTTTGGCTCGGGCACGAGTCATGGGTCCACTTGGGGGACTTGTTGGTGTAGATGTAGAAGCGTCCATAGGACGGGCTGCATCAGCTCCCCCCTTGGGAAAGAGTCGTCCTCGACTCTTCATGGTTATCATCTTGAACTTCTCCATGGTAGGGTGAGAGGTCCTTGACATTGAATGTATTGCTTGCAAGGTACATGGAGGTTGGTATGTCGATGATGTAGGCGTTGTTTTTGATTCGTTTGAGGACCTTGAAGGGACCATCTCCTCTTGGCTTGAGCTTGGAGTCACATTCCTTGGGGAAGCGGTCTTTGCTTAGGTGTATCCACACAAGGTCACCTTCCTCAAAGATCATCTCCTTCTTGTCCTTGTTTAACCTTGAAGCTTGGCGAAGGACTTGTTGTTCGATAGTAGCTCTTGTTTCTTCATGAAGCTTCTTCATAGCTTGTGAGCGCTTCTCGACGTCCATGTTCTTTCGCTCATGTAGAGGTAGTGGTAGGATGTCGAGCGCGGTGAGGGGCTCGAAACCATAGACGATCATGAATGGACTCATCTTGGTTGTTGAGTGCTTGGCGCGGTTGTAGGTGAACCCAGCGTGTGGGATGCATTCCTCCCAATCCTTCAAGTTTTTTTTGATCAACACACGAAGTAGAGTTCCGAGGCTTCGGTTGACAACTTTGGTTTGTCCATCAGTTTGAGGATGTGATGCGGATGAAAATAGGAGCTTGACGCCGAGCTTGGCCATGAAGGTCTTCCATAATTAGCTCATGAATTTGACGTCGCGGTCGAAGACGATTGTTCTTGGCACACCGTGAAGACGGACGATTTCCCTGAAAAACAGATTTGCAACATGTGAAGCATCATCGGTCTTATGGCACGGTATGAAGTGTACCATTTTGGAAAAACGATCCAAAACAACAAATATAGAATCATGACCATGCTTAGATCTAGGCAATCCTAACATGAAATCCATGCTAATGTCGGACCAAGGTGTATGAGGAATAGGCAATGGCATATAAAGACCATAGGTATTAGCTTGCGACTTAGCTTGAACACATGTCGTGCATCGTTGAATGTAGCGCTCCACGTCACACTTCATCTTGGGCCAAAGTAGTGGTTGGAGAGCATGTCCAATGTCTTATCGCGACCAAAGTGACCCATGAGGCCTCCACCATGAGATTCTTGGAGGAGCAAAAGTTGAAGCGACGACTTCGGAATGCATAGCTTGTTTTGTTTAAATAGAAAGCCCTTATGCAAATAGAAATCATCAACTCCTTTGTCACTGGAGCACTTTGCGAAAATTGGTTCAAAGAACGGGTCAGAAGCATACATAGATTTTATTTCCTCAAGACCCAACACGTTGATTTCAAGTCTCCTAAGAAGGCTTGTATGTTTGCGGGACAATGCGTCCGCAACTACATTATCTTTGCCCTTCTTATACTTGACAATGTAAGGAAAAGACTCCATGAACTCAACCCACTTAGCGTGTCTCTTGCTCAAGTTAGCTTGGCCTTTGAGATATTTCAACGACTCGTGGTCGGAATGTATGATAAATTCCTTGGGCCAAAGGTAGTGTTGCCAAACTTGAAGGACACGAACTAAGGCAAAAAGCTCTTTGTCATAAATCGGATAGTTAAGGCGAGCACCATCAAGTTTCTCCCTATGGTAGGCTATAGGACGTCCGTTTTGCATAAGGACTCCTCCAGTGCCAATACCACTAGCATCACACTCTATCTCAAAAGTTTTTGTGAAATCCGGTAACGCAAGGAGAGGTGCTTCGGTGAGCCTCTTTTTGAGTTCCTCAAAAGCTTTTTGTTGTGCTTTGCCCCACACGAAGGTGACATTACTTTTGGTCAATTCATTAAGGGGACAAGCAATGGTCAAAAAGTCTTTCACAAAGTGACGATAGAAACCGGCCAACCCATGAAAACTTCGAAGTTCACTCACATTTGTTGGTATAGGCCAATCTCGTATGTCGTTTACCTTGGAAACATCAACTTCAATTCCCTTCGAAGAAACGACAAATCCAAGAAAAATCAACTTGTCTTTAGCAAAAGTGCACTTGGGAAGATTAGCATAAAGCTTTTCATGTCGAAGGATTTGCAAAACTTCCTTGACATGTGTTATGTGGTCCTCAAGTGATTTTCTATAAACAAGAATATCATCGAAATAGACAACAACACTTTTTCCAATGAGAGATCGCAAGATATGATTCATTAGGCGCATGAAGGTTGATGGGGCATTAGACAAACCAAAAGGCATAACCAACCATTCATAGAGACCAAGTTTTGTCTTGAAGGCGGTTTTCCACTCATCACCTTCAGCCATGCGTATTTGATGGTAACCACTACAAAGATCAATTTTCGAAAAAATAGTGGCTCCACACAACTCATCAAGCATGTCATCGAGGCGTGGTATGGGATGTCGATAACGCACGGTGATAGCATTGATTGGACGGCAGTCCATGCATAACCGTAATGTATCATCCGTCTTTGGAACAAGAATCATGGGTACGACACTTGGACTAGTGCTAACTTGGATCAAACCTTTGGAGATGAGTTGGTTGATTTGACGTTCGATCTCCTTCGTCTCCTCCGGGTTCGTGCGGTAAGCAGCGTGGTTGGGAAGTGGTGCACCGGGGATGAGGTCAATGCGATGTTCTATTCCGCGGAGAGAGGTAGTCCATGTGGAAGCTCCTCGGGGAACACATCCTTGAATTCCTGCAAAACACTCATCAAAGATGGAGGAACATTGGTTAATTCGTTAGTTCCTTGCGCTAGTCCCTTGCAAAGGAGGACATAGTGCAAGATGGATGGGTTGTTCCGAACATCTCTCATCTCACTTTTGGTGGCAAGGAGAACACTCTTAGTTTTTCCACTCGAATTTGGCTTGTGGCTGTCACTCACTATGAGGTGGTTCTCTCTCACCGCTCTTCTCACATGTAGGTGTTGTGCTTTGCGCCCTCGCTAAAGCCTTTGCATTGTCCACAATTATTTGGCTAGGAGTCATCGGTTGCAAAACACATGTTTTGTTGAGCCATTTGAGTGTGTATACATTGGTGCGACCATCATGTTGAGCAGCCTTGTCAAATTGCCACGGTCGACCAAGAAGCATGTGGCAAACTGTCATAGGAACCACATCACACTCCACCGTATCTTTGTAAGGACCAATGGCGAAGGAGACCGATATCGTAGGCTTGATCTTCATGGACCCTTGGTCACTTAGCCATTGCACGTGGTAGGCGTGCTTGTGTGGATGGAGGGTGAGGTTGAGCTTCTCACACAACTCAGTGCTAGCAAGGTTGTGGCAACTCCCTCTGTCAATGATCACCTTGATAGATTTGCCATTGATGCCGGCTCGTGTTTGGAAGATATTGGAGCGTTGGTCTTCATGCTCTTGTGCTTGAGTGGTCAAGATCCTTGTGACGACAAGCGATGGACTTGCGTCATGTTCACACAAGAGGATTTCTTGATCATCTTCCACTCGTTGTCTTGCCATTGCTTCCTTGACACGGGCATCGAACTCATCTTCACTCAAGTACTCTTCATCACCATTGTCATGGATGAACAAGACTTTCTTGTTTCCACATTTGGCCGACTTGTGTCCTTTACCTCCACACTTGTAGCATTCACCGTTGAAAGGTGTATCACTCTTTGCTTGCTTGCCACTTGGGGGCAGTTTTCCTTGAGGAAGTCTGGGCTTGAAGGAAGGCTTGGAGGTACTTGAGGAGCTACCATTGAAAGTTGTTGGTATAGCGGTTGAAGCTTTCTTGTAGGTGAAGTACGTCTTGGGATTGTTGTACTTGATATCCTCTTGCACTTGACATTCAGCCTTTGTTGCGGTGTGCAAAAGCTCAACCATGTTGTTGTATGTTTGGAACTCGACGATGCGCTTGATTGGGTGGTTCAACCCAATAAGGAAGCGTGCCATTTTTTGCTCCATGCGCTCATCAATGTTGGCGCGAATCAAGTTGAGTTCCATTTCCTTAAAGTACTCTTCCACGGTCTTTGTCCCTTGACGAAGCGCTTGAAGGTAGTTGAAGAGGTCACGCGTGTAATGTGCGGGGACAAACCGGGATCTCATGTGAGACTTCATGTCATGCCAAGTTGTGATTGGCGGTTCTTGTCTTGCATCTCGAGCAACTTGAACTTGTTCCCACCAAAGGTTGGCGTAATCATCAAACTCTAGCGAAGCCATGGCGACCATCTTCTCGTTGCTATAGTTGTGCATGCGGAAGATCTTGTCGACTTTGAGTGCCCACGAGAGGTATTCTTCGGGGTCATTTGATGGCCAAACTACCCCTGAACTTGTGGCTGGCCTATAAATAGAGCCCCCACCCCTCATTGTATCCCTTAGGCATAGATGATAGACTAAAGACAGCCCCCCTTTGTGGAATCTCTAGTTTTGCCTCATCCCCTTCTACCAAAGGGGATCGACTATCGTCACCACCTCGTTAGAGTTTGCATCGCGCCTCCCTCGTTGTACAAGGCCTTGGCATCGGTGTCCCTTTGCCAAGACGTCAAGACCCTCTCCAAGGTGTTCTTCCCTCTCCGCTTGGGATTGACGGGAGCACGTTGACCGATCTTTCCTTGCGAGGATTCTATCGGACCGGTGGCCACCGGTGAGAGCAATCGGCCTTGAATCGTGTGTGTTTTGTGTGTGTTCATCGTGTTCTTCACGAGGTGTGCGTCCGCTTCCGCTACCTTCTTCCTTTCCCCTCGCTTTCCCATCGATTTGACCACGAGATACGTGAAGATCGGGCCACCCTAGAGGTTTTCCCTCATCATCTGGTATCAGCAGCTTTTGGTTGCCACGGATTTCTCCTCGATTTGGTCTTTTTCCCATAAATTCAAAAATTCCACCAAAAATAGCCCCAATTCGTGTTTTGGACCGATCTGTGATTTGAGTGTGTTTTGGTAGGTTTTGATCTGTGGATTACTTGCTAAACTTGTTGATCTACCTTCCCCTGCGTTCCCATGGCCTAATTCCTTGATTTCCCCCATCAATTTGAGGTTTTGGTTCGAGTTTTTCCGCCAGAACTTGTCCTGTTCGTGTTCTGGAACTTCTGGATCGACCGGACCGGACTGTCCGGCCAAAACAGACCGGAGTTTCCGGCCTAAATTGACCGGAATCTCCGCCCCGGCCGGACTGTCCGGTCTGCGCGCACCGGACTGTCCGCCCCCTGCTGACAGAAAAATCTGCTTCACGGCTTTGAGCATAACTTTTGCATACGAACTCGGATTTTGGTGTTCTTTAGCTCGTTTTGAAGAGGAGAAGAGCTCTACATCATCATCTCCGTGGTTCATGCTATCTACTCCATCCAAATTCCGTGAGCAAGGCGGAATCCACCAATAAAGGGTGAAGATCGGCGACGAAAGGTATAAAAATTCCGCGACTTCTCCCCACTTGCTTTCCTTTGTGAGCTACACTATCTTTGCGTTCAACAAACACCTATTGAGACTAGTTCCTCCTATGATTGCTTGGGCTATGCACATTTGATACCTTGTAGAATTCCGAGCAAAAGTTGTGAGCGCGCTATCTCATATAGTTATCTTGTATAGTTGTTGGCACAAGGAAGAGGTAAGTGAAAAAGAAAAGAAAAGAAAGAAAAAAATAGAAAAAGAAAAAGAAAAAGAAGAAAAAGAGAAAGAAACAAGTGCCTCATAGAATAGGAAGCGTAAGCTCGATGAACATCAAATAGGTGGTACTTATTGTGCATATCTTGTAGCCCACCAATTTATTGCAATCGAACTAGCGTCTCTCCTTCCACTTGTGCGACACGAGCTTATAGTCTTTGCTAGGTAATCATTTGGTTCTTAGCTCACTTTCTCTGTCGCACAAGTCCCATTTATCCCATCGTGTGTGTTTCCTTGTACATATTTCCTTCTTGTGGATTGCCTTGTTTTGCTTTGTGATCATTGTGGTTCTTTACTTGCCATTACAATATCTTGAGTTCGGATGGGTTCTTGGACATGCCACCTTCCATACCTATCCACCATAAGCTTTGTGTGTGTGTGTGTTTTAGTGGTTAGTTGGTTTTGGTGTTCCACGTGAACTCCACTTTGCTTGGTTTTGATTGCTCTCAAGTGTTGCCACTTGCACGATACTATCTTCCAAGGTAAAGTAAGGTTTGACGTTGCTTTCCTAACCCCCTACCACTTCCATATACACCACTTGGTCTTGTGAATCATGTCTAGGGACTCCGGAGCCGAGGATGATATCTATGAAGAATCCATGATGAGCCACCACGACTACGACTCCACAAGTATAGAGGACATGATGGAGCACTACACCGACAATGGCTCCGCATGCTTTGAGGACCCGCAGCATTGCACCTATGACGGCTCCACATGCATGGAAGACATGGAGCACGTCATCAACTATGGCTCCTCAAGCATGGAGGAATTGGAGCTCTACATTGACAATGGCTACTCATGCATGGAGCACTACACCGATAATGGCTCCACATGCTTGGGTGATATGGAGTACTACATCAACAACGACTCCCCAAGCATGGATGACTTCGAGTGCTACAACGACGACGCCTCACCAAGCATGGAGGACATGGCGAGCTTCACCCACTTTGAGGGCTCTTCCATGAGCCATGAAGAATACCTCCACCACTTGGAGATGGAGGACTACTACGCCAAGCTAGTGGAGACGCATCATCAAGAAACCATGACCTTCAAGGCCAAGCGTGCCACACCAAAGGGCACCACCTACTTCGATGATCCACCTCCAAGGCGTCAAGCGCTACCACCTACATGGCGTCATGGGTCACCATCTCCAAGGAGGCGAGCGCCATCACCTCCAAGCCCTCAAGCACCACCGTCTCCAAGGCGCCAAGAACCACCATCTCCAAGACGCCAAGCAAGGCCACCTCGAAGGCGTCATGTGCAACAACCTCCTCGGCATCAAGTGCCACCAACTACAAAAAGAGCGGCGCCCCAACATCACCTTCCAAAAGAGGCGCCAAGAAGCAAGAATCTTCATCAACATACATCCTCTCGTGATCATCACCAACATCAAGAGGATACAAGACGTCGTTCAAGGCATATTCGCCATGAAGACGAAGAATACATGTTGAGCACCATCCATAATGCTCAACCAAGCTCAAGAATGCACCACCATCACAAGAAGAGTGCCAAGGACAAGGAGCATCGTCGCGAGCGTCATGTGGATGATCAAGTGCGCCATCTACATCAACCTTTGGCAAGGCACGCCAATGACCTCCGTCGACACCATCATAAGGCACCTTCAACTACTCGTGCCACCACCAAAATGGCACCAAGAGCAAGCTCTCCTCCATGCCATCAAGCTTCCGCCAAGACTTGACGTCCTAGATGACGCATGCAACCTCATGGATGAGGAGGACGAAGACCTCTACTTCGCCAAGTTGGACGAGTACGTCAAGAGGACTACACAAGCCAAGGTGCAAGATGGCGACGACAAGGTCAAGAATGGTGAGCATGGGACTTTCCCTTCACCAAAGGAGGCGCAAGGAGTTGAGAGAACCGAGCCTACCCCCATATGCTTGAGTGATGATGTGGTACCAATCCCATGTGAGTATGAGAGCTACTTAGCCCACTTGAGTGAAAACAAGAGTGAGATGAGTGACTCCACCATACGTGAGATTGAGTGCTTCCACTTGGAGGGCATGAGTGATACACCGAGTGAGTTGAGAGTGGTAGTTGATAGGTCATGTGGGACCACTTTCATTGCTAACAACTTACCCTCTACCTCTAGTGTGTTTCCTCATGATGTGCTAGGTTCCATGGATCAAGAAGCGCCAAGCTTGGAGATGATGATGCCTCCATACAAGAAGATGTACATGGTGGATGAAGATGATGCCATCCCCATACATGATGAAGAAGTCGTCCACATGGAGGCCAACACTACCACAACACCCACTTCATATGAGAGGTATGAACAAGGTAAGAATAAG
Organism: Avena eriantha; assembly: GCA_910589775.1. Taxonomy (NCBI): domain Eukaryota; kingdom Viridiplantae; phylum Streptophyta; class Magnoliopsida; order Poales; family Poaceae; genus Avena; species Avena eriantha. The sequence goes on along the minus strand of OU342741.1, from coordinate 271,365,410 downwards.
GGTGTTGATGATGCCATGATCCCACTAGTGGACATGATGACTTGTGATGATTGGCATGCTATGGATGATGTTTGTGATATCACATATGCTTCATTGATATTTCCATGTGATACTTTGCATTTGCATATTGTTGAGCATGTGAAATTATTTGATTATGATGATGTTGCCATAGAGATGCCATGCTCTAAACGTCACATTGATGATATCATTGCTTGCACTTTGTTGAACAATTGCTCTTTCCAATGTTTTGCTTGCAATGATGTTACCAATGGTACCCCTCGAACCATGCTTTGTCATGAATGTTTTACAATCTCTCCCGTTGCTTGCAATATGTTGAATAATTGCTCTTTCACTTTCTTTGCTTGCAACAATAAGTCTACTATGGTTTATATTGAGATGGCCCCCATAGCTTTCTCAAATTTTGGAGATTTTGGTAAATGCCATGATAAGCATGTTCACCACTTGCATACTCACCATGCATATATTTCATACTTGATTGACACTCATGGTGATGTGCACAAGAAGAGATATGTCATGATGGATGATGTATTTCTCTACCATGCACACACGTTCTTCCATTTGTGTTTGGTGTGTGTAGGTACCCGCATGATCATGTCAACCTCGGTTGAGCACGAGTTGACAAAAAGAGCTCTAGAGAGCATCTCCCCAGTGAGTTCAAGATCGAGCCCAGCTCTGATACCTTTTGTATGCTTTGCATCTACATGTTGCGAGCTATTGGATATTGATGCTTTGTGTGTTGCCACAAAAATGTTGAACAATTTCTCTTTCCGATGTTTTGTGTGCAACCATAATGCCATTATGAGCATGTATTGTCATGAGAGCTTCCAAGTCTCTCGTATTGTTGTTGCAACAAACATAAGGACCACTTGCTCTTTCATATGGCTTGTTTGCAAACATGTTGTTTTTGTTCCGCTTGCGATACTCATATTCCAATGATTTTGGCTTTTGATGATATGTATATGGCATCCAAATATTGAACAATTGTTCTTTCCAATGGTTGGTTTGCACACATAATGTTGTTGCTTTGGATATTCTTCCTCATGTGTTTTTGCCAAATTCTCCTAGCTTTGAATCAAAGATGTTGATCAAGATTTTAGTCACTTGCTTTGAGTGCCACACTAAGATGTTATATGGAGTTTTTGAGTTCCCACATTTGGATGATGTTCAAACGACATCCATGCACTTTGACCTTGCATATGCATTTCATTTGCGATACTTGAGTTGTGCTAATAGTGTTGTGAACAAGAATGGACATGCCACAAATGACATGCTCTTCTATCACACACAAACATATGTTGCTTGGTCCTTGTTGTGTGAAGGTACAATTGCATACGTGTCAACCTCTATGGACAAAGAGTTGACAAGACGAATCGAAGAGAGTTACCTAGGGCTATCCTTCAATGAGCTATCTCTATATCATAAGGTGACTTCCTTCTACTTGAGGACTCATGTTATAATCTTCATGAATTGGCTACTCTTTGAGTGTTGCTTCGCTTTTGTTGTGAGCTTTGTAGGCTTCATGGAAGGTGAAGGAACATTGAAGAGTTGCCACATCAAGCTTCTCAAGGACGACTGTATGGTGAACCCCAGGATCAAGAAGGTCTCTCGACATCATCTTCTTAGTGATGTGCATGAAGAGTCGAGGACGACTCTTTTTGAAGGGGGGAGCTGATGCAGCCCGTCCTGCGGACGCTACTACATCTACAACGCCGAGTCCCCAAGATTGTCGACCCACGAGCCCTGGAGCTGCACCTATCCTGAAGTTGCCTGAACTGGAGTGTCCGCCCGAATCCCGCCGGAGTGTCCGGCGCCACCGGAGTGTCCGGCGCGACTCAGCCGGAGTGTCCGGCCTGCCCGAGCCCGGACCTGGCGTGGACATTCAGAAGGTCATATCGGACACTCCCCAGACACCACCCGGAGTGTCCGGTCAGTCCGGACTGTCCGGCCCAAGTGATGGGCCTACGAGCCAACAGCTGGGCCCTTGGCCCATGTACCCCTCTATTTCACACCAAACCCTAGTTTTATGCCCAAACTACCCCTGAACTTGTGGCTGGCCTATAAATAGAGCCCCCACCCCTCAATGTATCCCTTAGGCATAGATGATAGACTAAAGACAACCCCCTTTGTGGAATCTCTAGTTTTGCCTCATCCCCTTCTACCAAAGGGGATCGACTATCGTCACCACCTCGTTGGAGTTTGCATCGCGCCTCCCTCGTTGTACAAGGCCTTGGCATCGGTGTCCCTTTGCTAAGATGTCAAGACCCTCTCCAAGGTGTTCTTCCCTCTCCGCTTGGGATTGACGGGAGCATGTTGACCGATCTTTCCTTGCGAGGATTCTATCGGACCGGTGGCCACCGGTGAGAGCAATCGGCCTTGTATCGTGTGTGTTTCGCGTGTGTTCATCGTGTTCTTCGCGAGGTGTGCGTCCGCTTCCGCTACCTTCTCCCTTTCCCCTCGCTTTCCCATCAATTTGACCACGAGATCCGTGAAGATCGGGCCACCCTAGAGGTTTGCCCTCATCAACTAGTGCCCTTGAGTGATGACGATTGTCTTCTTGCCTTGCTCGTGGCCTTGAAGAGAGGTCACCGTCATAGCTTGACGTTGCTGCGTGCCGTGAAGAAGGTACATAGTTCGAAGAGATTCCATCTTCAACCACGGGGGCATCATTGTGTCTTTGAGCACTTTGATGTAGATCTTGTGGAAGAGGTGCATGACGATGCGAAGAACTTGCCGAGCTTGATGCGCGTGAACGTTTCTTGCCATGGCGTCGATGAGGCGTCGAAGATTGTCATTTGTTTCGGCGACGGAGCGTTGAAGCACTTCATTTTGGTGGCCGAAGTTGTGATGCATTGCATGCATTTGTCGTTCGAGCCTGTCAAAGCGGTTGTCGATGTTCTTGAACTCGGCTTGCATCTCGCCAAATTGTTCATCTTGTCACGTCTCAAGGGCTTGGCAACGTTCACGGAACTCTTGTCGAACGATGAAGTGACTTCCGCACGTCATGTACGGACCTTGATCTTCCTCTTGGGGAGGTGGTTGGCTCGACTCACCGTGCCTATCCATCATGCAAAACACACAAGTATTGTATATGGAAGTGGAATATGGTGTAGATAGCCTTGTACCTCACCTTGGGGATTGCACCAAACTAGAAACCACAAGTGAGAGCTATAAGCGTGCAAAGTGGAATTGCAAAGAAAACACACACTAAAGAAAGAAATAACTCTCAAAAGATTGTTGGTGGTAGGTTAGGATTGTGGAAAGCCAAAGAACCAACCAAAAGAAAAGGGATAGTCAAAAGTGGGTAAAATCCAACAAAACTTAAGTCAAAGGTGAAGGTCAACAACTCAAAAGGGTGACGGGAACCTACGACTATGTACACACTCGTGGAGAAAGTTGGGATTGACACGACTATGAAAATGAGCAAACAAAATGTCCTAACAAAGACTAAGCTCGTTGTCGTGCCAATGCAAGGAGAGACCGTGGCTCGTTTGCAAAGAGGAAAAATGAGCAACGGATTTGTGCACTTGCCTTGGGCGTTCTTCTTTCTCTCTTGCTTACAAGATTTGAGACTCTCTTTGGCAATGGGAGACTATTTTTTTTCTTTTGCTTTTTCTTTGTATCTTATTCTTTTTTTTTGCTCTCCCTTGATGCTACCTAGTCACACTTGATATTGCCCTTGCACTCTCACTATCCAAGGGAAAATATACAATGCTCAAGCAAACACAAGATGAGCCACTCTCATAGGATAGGTACACCCAAAGGAAGATAGGGGTTAACAAGGTGACACAAGTTATACCTTCTTGGATGATGAACTTGGCGTCGGTGGTGCGGGATGATGTCGCGGGCCGTGGTGTCGATGAGCGTGGGGGTTGTCGATGCGGAAGCTTGTTGTTAGTTCACGACACACATACGGGCACAAACAAACAAGGAGAAATTAGCCAAGGCAAGATTAGAGGCAAAACTGTCAAAATCAGGCGTCAGGCCGGAGACTCCGGGGTTTCAGTTCGGAGACTCCGGTGTAGGCCGAAGACTCCGGTGTGCAGGCCGGAGACTCCGGTGTGCAGGCCGGAGACTCCAGTCTGGAGTCAGATCGTGAACTGCTCGTGTTCTTGAGCGGAAATCCACGCCTTGGGTCCTCAAATCCTCGAAAAACGAAAACGTAGGGTAAAGCTAGACCAACACCTAAGACAAGGTTTGGTCGGATCAAAACCACAAATAACACTCCAAATCAAGAGATCGATCCAAAGGCAAATTTGGGCTGTTTTTGGGAATTTTCAAATTTTGGGTGGATAGAAGAAAAATTTGTGGGGGAAATCGTGAGCAACGAAGCTCTTGATACCAATATGTTGAGGGCAAACCTCTAGGTTGGCCCGATCTTTCACGATTCCCTTTCAAATCGAGGATGGAGCGCGGGGAAAGGAGGGGAAGGATGAACACGACGAACACACGCACGAAGAACGCGATGAACACACACACGCAAAACCACGATAAACACCAATAGCTCACGCCGGCGGTGACCGGTCCGGCACAATCCCTAGGATCGGCGTCGGGCGGAGGACTCTCTCTCGAACCGACACGGCGAGATGGGAGACTCGATGAGATCTTGACGTCTAGGCAAAGGGACACCGATGCCTAGGCCTTGTACAACGGGGAGGCACGATGCAAACTCCAACGAGGTTTGGGGATATTGGTGCTCCTTAGTCAAGGAGCATGAGGCAAGAATTGGATAGATCCACAAAGGGGTTTCCATTAATTCCAATATCATGCCTAGGGCTTACAATGGACGTGGGGGGCTATATATAGGCCAGCCACATAGTCAGGGGTAGTTTAGGAATAAAGGACAAGTTCTGGACGGACTAAGGGGTACATGGGCGGAAGGCCCAAAGGCCTTTTACGTGCCTGGCGACGGTCGGTCCGGAGACTCCGGTGTGGTGGTCCGGAGACTCCGGTCTGGACCGGAGACTCTGGTCGGTCTCTGGACCAGCCTCCGGAGGGGCAGTCAGATTGACCCAGCGCTTGGTCCTAGAGGCAGACCGGAGGTAGGTCCGGAGACTCCGATGTCTCCAGGCCGGAGACTTTGGCAGGCCGGAGACTCCAGTGTACGCAGACCGGAGATTTCGGTCTGAGTAGCTGCAGCGGCGTTTGCTTCACGTTCTGCTCCTTGTCCACCATCCTTGTGTCCACCATCCTAGGGTAGTTGCATGAAGTAGCATACCATCCAAGGAGGTATCAAATTGGCACGAGGAGAGGAGCGAGTTCACCTTAGCTTGTAGGAGTTTGGCTCGGGCATGAGTCGTGGGTCCACTTGGGGGACTTGTTGGTGTAGATGTAGAAGCGTCCGTAGGACGGGCTGCATCACAAAGGCTCACAGGCTGCATTGCAGTAGTAAGCCGGTTCATCAACCGACTTGGTGAGAAGACTATGCCACTCTACAAGTTGCTCAAGAAGGCGGACAAATTCACATGGACAGACAAGGTTGAGACAACAATTCAGGAGTTGAAGAGAATACTCTCCTCCCCACCTATACTTGCAGCACCAGTGCCCAGGGAGCCTATGCTGGTATACATGGCGGTGACCAACCGAGTAATCAGCATCGTCATCATGGTGGAGCGCAAGGAACCAACACACGAATATGGAGTTTAGCGACCCGTTTACTCTGTGAGCGAGGTCTTGATAGAATCCAAGCAGTGTTACCCGCACTACCAGAAGATAGCTTACGGAGTTTTCCTTGCTTCGCATAAGCTAAGGCATTATTTCTAGGAGCACCCCATCACAGTTGTGAGCAAAGCTCCACTGTCCAACATCATCAACAACAGCGACGCTACAGGGAGAGTGGCAAAGTGGGGCATTGAAGTTGCCGCCTTTGACATCACCTACATGTGATGCGATGCTATCAAATCATAAGCATTGGCGGATTTTCTTGCATATTGGATAGAGCTACCAGAAGACACTCCTGTGCTAGAGCCAGAGTATTGGGTCATGCACTTTGACGGATCCAAGTTACTCAATGGCTCGGGGGCTGGTGTATTATTGTAATCACCAACAGGAGAAAAGTTGCAATACGTCCTGCAGATCCACATCAATGCTACAAATAACATGGCGGAGTACGAGGCCCTCATTCATGGACTTCGCGTAGCCAAGGATATTAGCATCAAGCACATAGTTTATTTTGGAGATTCCGACTTGGTTGCCCAGCAAGTAGCTGGCACCTGGAACACGTGGAACCCTTTGATGGCGGCATATCGAGACGAAGTAGATGAAATAGCCAAGTGATTGGACGACTACGAAGTCAATTACGTCAAGAGGGAGGATAATGAGGCGACAGATCTGCTGTCAAAGCTTGGATCAGCTCGTCGACCAATTCCGCCAGGCAATTTCTTGGAGCATTTACGAACTCCATCGGTGAAGGGAGCGGACCCCTACAACCCGGATAGAGTGGACTCATTTGTTAACACGGTAACAGTAACCTCTCTAGCTTGGACGAAGCCCTTCATGGATTATCTACAAGACAGAACTTTGCCTGCTGACGAAGTCAAAAGCCGGCAAATAGTACACAGAGCAAAAGATTACGTCATCATTGATGGCCAGCTATACAAAAGAAGTACCACATGAGTCTTCCTATGGTGCGTCTCCCAACAGCAAGGTATTGAAATTCTTAGAGAAATACATCTTGGAGATTGCAGGCATCATGTCGCTCCCCGATTGTTGGTGCCCAAGGCCTTTCGACAAGGATTCTACTGGATAACTGCCAAGGCGAACGCCAACAAGTTGGTGCAAACATGCCTTGGGTGTCAGTTCTATGCAAGACAACCAAATGTTCTAGCTGAAGAATTGCGAACAATACTAATAACTTGGCCGTTTGCAGTCTGGTGGCTGGACATGGTGGGACCTTTGCAGACAGCACCCTATGGATTCACACACTTGCTAGTAGAAGTGGATAAATTCACAAAATGGATTGAAGCTAAACCCATTAGAAAGCTTGATGGGGCAACATCCCTAAAGTTCGTCTAGGATATAGTGGTGAGATTTGGTCTCCCACATAGCATCATCACCGACAATGGCAGAAATTTATCTCTCGAAGAAGTTGAGGAGTACTATCATGAGAAAGGCATCCGCCTTGACCTAGCATCTTTGGCACATCCACAGTCAAATGGGCAAGTTGAAAGGGCCAATGGACTAATTCTGCACGGAATCAAGCCGCGCTTGGAGGCACCGCTACGTAGAGCAGTAGGAGCCTAGGCGGAGGAACTACCATTTGTTTTGTGGAGTTTACAAACAACACCTAACAAATCTACCGGCTTGACTCCTTTCTTCATGGTTTATAGAGCGTAAGCAGTTCTCCCATCCGACATCCTCCATGATGCACCAAGAGTTTCCGCCTACAAGGAGGATGACACTGAAGAATCCAGACAACTATATGTGGACCTAAATGAAAAAGAGCACGTGCTGGCATGCCAGAGATCCGCCGTGTACCAGCAGAAGCTGCTCGGCTACCATAGTCGTAGTGTAAAGCATCGCTCGTTTAAAGAAGGGGATCTGGTGCTTAGACTCAAGCTAGAAAAATCACACAAATTATCCCCGCCTTGGGAGGACCGTTCGTCATAAGAAAAGCATTGCTCAATGGTTCCTATTACCTCGTCGATATTCGCGAGTTGAAAGATAAGCAAAAAAATCGCAAGCGCAAGCAACGTGACTCCGATGATGATTACCCGGAGACAGATCGGCCATGGAACCTAGCACAGCTACGTCCCGTTTACACTTTGATGCGGCCCGTCCTACGGACGCTCCTACATCTACACCACCGAGTCCCCCAAGTGGACCGTTGACCCGTGCCCGAGCCAAGCTCTTTCAAGATAAGGTGAATTCGCTCCTCTCATCATGTGACTTTGACATACACCTGGATGGCTTGCTACTTCATACCATTACTCTGTGCATCATCAGGTACAAACCCCCACCTCGTCGACCCACGAGCCCTGAAGCTGCACCTGTCCCGAAGCTGAGTGAGCCGGAGTGTCCGCCCGGAACCAGCCGGAGTGTCCGGCGCGACTCGGCCGGAGTGTCCGGCCTGCCCCAGCCCCAACCTGGCGTGCACATCTAGAAGACCAGTTCGGACACTACCCGGACACAACCCGGAGTGTCCGGCTACCCTGGATTGTCCGGTCACTCCGACCCGGACTGTCCGGCCCAAGTTGTTGAGGGCAAACCTCTAGGGTGGCTCGATCTTTCACGATTCCCTTTCAAATCGAGGGTGGAGTGCAGGGAAGGGAGGGAAGAATGAACACGACGAACACACGCACGAAGAACGCGATGAACACGCACACGCAAAACCACGATAAACACCTATAGCTCACACCGGCGGTGACCGGTCTGGCGCAATCCCTAGGATCGGCGTCGGGCGGAGGACTCTCTCTCGAACCGGCACAGCTAGATGGGAGACTCGGTGAGATCTTGACGTCTAGGCAAAGGGACACCGATGCCTAGGCCTTGTACAACGCAGGAGGCACGATACAAACTCCAACGAGGTTTGGGGATATTGGTGCTCCTTAGTCAAGGAGCATGAGGCAAGAATTAGATAGATCCACAAAGGGGTTTCCACTAATTCCAATATCATGCCTAGGGTTTACAATGGAGGTGGGGGACTGTATATAGGCCAACCACATAGTCAGGGGTACTTTAGGAATAAAGGACAAGTTCTGGACAGACTAAGGGGTACATGGGCCGAAGGCCCAAAGGCCTTTTACATGCCTGGCGACGGTCGGTCCGGAGACTCCGGTCGGTCTCCGGATCAGCCTCCGGAGGGGCAGACAGATTGACCCAGTGCTTGGTCCTGGAGGCAGACCGGAGGTGCATCCGGAGACTCCAGTGTCTTTAGGCCGGAGACTTTGGCAGGCCGAAGACTCCGGTGTGCGCAGACCGGAGACTCCGTCTAAGCAGCTCTAGCGGCGTTTGCTTCATGTTCTGCTCCTTGTCCACCATCCTTGGGTGCTTGGTGATGTGTCGAGGCTTCGTACCTGATGATGCATAGGGTAGTTGCATGAAGTAGCATACCATCCAAGGAGGTATCAAATTGGCACGAGGAGAGGAGCGAGTTCACCTTAGCTTGTAGGAGTTTGGCTCGGGCACGAATCATGGGTCCACTTGAGGGACTTGTTGGTGTAGATGTAGAAGCGTCCGTAGGACGGGCTGCATCAGCTCCCCCCCCTTGGGAAAGAGTCGTCCTCGTTTCTTCATGGTTATCATCTTGAACTTCTCCATGGTAGGGTGAGAGGTCCTTGACATTGAATGTATTGCTTGCAAAGTACTTGGAGGTTGGTATGTCGATGATGTAGGCGTTGTTGTTGATTCGTTTGAGGACCTTGAAGGGACCATCTCCTCTTGGCCTGAGATTGGAGTCACGTTCCTTGGGGAAGCGGTCTTTGCTTAGGTGTATCCACACAAGGTCACCTTCCTCAAAGATCATCTCCTTCTTGTCCTTGTTTAACCTTGAAGCTTGGCGAAGGACTTGTTGTTCGATAGTAGCTCTTATTTCTTCATGAAGCTTCTTCATAGCTTGTGCGCGCTTCTCGACGTCCACGTTCGTTCGCTCATGTAGAAGTAGTGGTAGGATGTCGAGCGCGGTTAGGGGCTCGAAACCATAGACGATCATGAATGGACTCATCTTGGTTGTTGAGTGCTTGGCGCGGTTGTAGGCGAACTCAGCGTGTGGGATGCATTCCTCCCAATCCTTCAAGTTTTTCTTGATCAACACACGAAGTAGAGTTCTGAGGCTTCGGTTGACAACTTCGGTTTGGCCATCAGTTTGAGGATGTGATGCGGATGAGAATAGGAGCTTGACGCCGAGCTTGGCCATGAGGGTCTTCCATAAGTAGCTCATGAATTAGACGTCGCGGTCGGAGACGATTGTCCTTGGCACACCGTGAAGACAGACGATTTCCCTGAAAAACAGATTTGCAACATGTGAAGCATCGTCGGTCTTATGGCACGGTATGAAGTGTGCCATTTTGGAAAAACGATCCACAACAACAAATATAGAATCATAACCATGCTTAGATCTAGGCAATCCTAACACGAAATCCATGCTAATGTCGAACCAAGGTGTATGAGGAATAGGCAATGGCATATAAAGACCATAGGGATTAGCTTGCGACTTAGCTTGAACACATGTCGTGCATCGTTGAACGTAGCGCTCCACGTCACGCTTCATCTTGGGCCAAAAGTAGTGGTTGGAGAGCATGTCCAATGTCTTGTCGCGCCCAAAGTGACCCATAAGGCCTCCCCCATGATATTCTTGGCGAAGCAAAAGTTGAAGCGACGACTTCGGGATGCATAGCTTGTTTTGTTTAAATAGAAAGCCCTTATGCAAATAGAAATCATCAACTCCATTGTCATTGGAGCACTTTGTGAAAATTGGTTCAAAGAACGGATCGGAAGCATATAAAGATTTTATTTCCTTCAAGACCCAACACGTTGATTTCAAGTCTCGTAAGAAGGCTTGTATGTTTGCGGGACAATGCGTCCGCAACTACATTCACTTTGCCCTTCTTATACTTGACAATGTAAGGAAAAGACTCCATGAACTCAACCCACTTAGTGTGTCTCTTGCTCAAGTTAGCTTGGCCTTTGAGATATTTCAATGACTCGTGGTCGGAATGTACGATAAATTCCTTGGGCCAAAGGTAGTGTTGCCAAACTTGAAGGACACGAACTAAGGCAAAAAGCTCTTTGTCATAAATTGGATAGTTAAGGCGAGCACCATCAAGTTTCTCGCTATGGTAGGCTATAGGACGTCCGTCTTGCATAAGGACTCCTCCAATGCCAATACCACTAGCATCACACTCTATCTCAAAAGTTTTTGTGAAATCCAGTAACGCAAGGAGAGGTGCTTCGGTGAGCCTCTTTTTGAGTTCATCAAAAGCTTTTTGTTGTGCTTTGCCCCACACGAAGGTGACATTCTTTTTGGTCAATTCATTAAGGGGACAAGCAATGGTCGAAAAGTCTTTCACAAAGCGACGATAGAAACCGGCTAACCCATCAGAACTTCAGAGTTCACTCACATTTGTTGGGATGGGCCAATCTCGTATGTCCTTTACGTTGGAAACATCAACTTCAATTCCCTTAGAAGAAACGACAAATCCAAGAAAAATCAACTTGTCTTTAGCAAAAGTGCACTTGGGAAGATTAGCATAAAGCTTTTCATGTCGAAGGATTTGCAAAACTTCCTTGACATGTGTTATATGGTCCTCAAGTGATTTGCTATAAACAAGAATATCATCGAAATAGACAACAACACTTTTTCCAATGAGAGAACGCAAGATGTGATTCATAAGGCGCATGAAGGTGGATGGGGCATTTGATAAACCAAAGGGCATAACCAACCATTCATAGAGACCAAGTTTGGTCTTGAAGGCGGTTTTCCACTCATCACCTTCAGCCATGCGTATTTGATGGTAACCACTACGAAGATCTGTTTTCGAAAAAATAGTGGCTCCACACAACTCATCAAGCATGTCATCGAGACGTGGTATGGGATGTCGATAACGCACGGTGATAGCATTGATTGGACGGCAGTCCATGCATAACCGTAACGTATCATCCGTATTTGGAACAAGAATCACGGGTACGGCACTTGGACTAGTGCTAACTTGGATCAAACCTTTGGAGACGAGTTGGTTGATTTGACGTTCAATCTCCTTTGTCTCCTCTGGGTTCGTGCGATAACGGCGCGGTTGGGAAGTGGTGCGCCTGGGATGAGGTTAATGCGATGTTCTATGCCGCGAAGAGGAGGTAGTCCATGTGGAAGCTCCTCGGGGAACACATCCTTGAATTCCTGCCAAACACTCATCAAAGATGGAGGAACATTGGTTAATTCGTTAGTTCCTTGCGCTAGTCCCTTGCAAAGGAGGACATAGTGCACGATGGATGGGTTGTTCCGAACATCTCTCATCTCACTTTTGGTGGCAAGGAGAACACTCTTAGTTTTTCCACTCGAATTTGGCTTGTGGCTCTCACTCACTATGAGGTGGTTCTCTCTCTCACCGCTCTTCTCACATGTAGGTGTTGTGCTTTGCGCCCTCGGTAAAGCCTTTGCATTGTCCGCAATTATTTGGCTAGGAGTCATCGGTTGCAAAACACATGTTTTGTTGAGCCATTTGAATGTGTATACATTGGTGCGACCATCATGTAGAGCAGCCTTGTCAAATTGCCACGGTCGACCAAGAAGCATGTGGCAAACTGTCATAGGAACCACATCACACTCCACCGTATCTTTGTAAGGATCAATGGCGAAGGAGACCGATACGGTATGCTTGATCTTCACGGACCCTCGGTCACTTAGCCATTGCACGTGGTAGGGGTGCTTGTGTGGATGGAGGGTGAGGTTGAGCTTCTCACACAACTCGGTGCTAGCAAGGTTGTGGTAACTCCCTCCGTCAATGATCCCCTTGATAGATTTGCCATTGATGCCAGCTCGTGTTTGGAAGATATTGGAGCGTTGGTCTTCATGCTCTTGTGCTTGAGTGGTCAAGATCCTTGTGACGACAAGCGATGGACTTGCGTCATGTTCACACAAGAGGAGTTCTTGATCATCTTCCACTCGTTGTCTTGCCATTGCTTCCTTGACACGGGCATCGAACTCATCTTCACTCAAGTACTCTTCATCACCATTGTCATGGATGAACAAGACTTTCTTGTTTCCACATTCGGCCGACTTGTGTCCTTTACCTCCACACTTGTAGCATTCACCGTTGAAAGGTGTATCACTCTTTGCTTGCTTGCCACTTGGGGGCAGTTTTCCTTGAGGAAGTGTGGGCTTGAAGGAAGGCTTGGAGGTACTTGTGGAGCTACCATTGAAAGTTGTTGGTGTAGCGGTTGAAGCTTGCTTGTAGGTGAAGTACGTCTTGGGCTTGCTGTACTTGATATCCTCTTGCACTTGACGTTCACCCTTTGTTGCGATGTGCACAAGCTCAACCATGTTGTTGTAGGTTTGGAACTCGACGATGCGCTTGATTGGGTGGTTCAACCCAATTAGGAAGCGTGCCATTATTTGCTCCATGCGCTCATCAATGTTGGCGCGAATCAAGTTGAGTTCCATTTCCTTGAAGTACTCTTCCACGGTCTTTGTCTCTTGACGAAGCGCTTGAAGGTTGTTGAAGAGGTCACGCGTGTAATGCGCGAGGACAAACCGGGGTCTCATGTGAGCCTTCATGTCATGCCAAGTTGTGATTGGCGGTTCTTGTCTTGCATCACGAGCAACTTGAACTTGTTCCCACCAAAGGTTGGCGTAATCATCAAACTCTAGCGAAGCCATGGCGACCATCTTCTCGTTGCTATAGTTGTGCATGCGGAAGATCTTGTCGACTTTGAGTGCCCACGAGAGGTATTCTTCGGGGTCATTGGATCCGGTGAACTTGGGCATTGTGAACTTGAGCTTGCCAAAAGTTTCTTCATCGTTGCGGTCATTGCAACGAGCTTGGTGACCTTGTTGATGATCTTGTAGTTGGGGAGGTGGAACTTGATTCTCGCGCCCTTGTTGCGGAGCTTGCTCTTGGTATTGTTGTTGAGGAGGAGCTTGCTCTTGCTCTTGGCGCGGTTGTTGACGTGGTTGAGGTACTTGGGCCTCATGGTGGCGAAGGTGTGGAGCCTCTTGACGCGGTTGATGACGAAGAGGTGGCTTGTTCCTCGGTTGGTGATGTTGGTTAGGCACATGGGCCTCACGGCGAAGAACATGGTCATGAGCCTCTTGACGTGGTGGGCGTCGCTCAACTTGTATCACTTGATGCTCCAGGTTTTGTTGATGTGGAGGAGGCACCTCGTGATGACCATGGTGTCGTTGTTGACGTTGATGACGAGGAGGATGATCTTCGAGAGCTTCACGTCGATGACGATCTTGATTCTCCAAGTTGGAGTCATCACTTGTTGTGTCAAGTATGTGTCGCGGTCGATGGTGGTAGACTTGCGGTTGTACTTGCGGTTCCTCTTGTGGTTGCTCTTGTCGGATCACTAGTGCCCTTGCGTGATGACGGTTGCTTCTTGCCTTGCTCGTGGCCTTGAAGAGAGGTCACCATCATAGCTTGACGTTGCGGCGTGCCGTGGGGAAGGTATATAGTTCGAAGAGATTCCATCTTCAACCACGGGGGCATCATTGCGTCTTTGAGCACTTTGATGTAGGTCTTGTGGAAGAGGTGCATGACGATGCGAAGAACTTGCCGAGCTTGATGTGCGTGAACGTGGTCTTGCCATGCCATCGATTGCATGCATTTGTCATTCGAGGCCGTCGAAGCGGTTGTCGATGTTCTTGAACTCGGCTTGCGTTTCGCCAAATTGTTCATTTTGTCGCGTCTCAAGGGCTTGGCAACGTTCACGGAACTCTTGTCGAACGATGAAGTCACTTGCGCGCGTCATGTACGGACCTTGATCTTCTTCTTGGGGAGGTGGTTGGCTCGTCTCACCGTGCCGATCCATCATGCAAAACATACAAGTATTGTATATGGAAGTGGAATATGGTGGTGTTAGCCTTGTACCTCACTGGATGCACCAAACTAGAAACCACAAGTGAGAGCGATAAGCGTGCAAAGTGGAAATGCAAAGAAAACTCACACTAAAGAAAGAACTAACACTCAAAAGCTTGTTGGTGGTAGGTTAGGATTGTGGAAATCCAAAGAACCAACCAAAAGAAAAGGGATAGTCAAAAGTGGGTAAAATCCAACAAAACTCAAGTCAAAGGTGAACGTCAACAACTCCAAAGGGTGACGGAAACCTACGACTATGTACACACACGTGGAGAAAGTTGGGATTGACACAACTATGAAAATGAGCAAACAAAATGTCCTAACGAAGACTAAGCTCGTTGTCGTGCCAATTGAAGGAGAGACCGTGGCTCGTTTGCAAAGAGGAAAAATGAGCAACGGATTTGTGCACTTGCCTTGGGCGCTCTTCTTTCTCTCTTGCTTACAAGCTTTGAGACTCTCTTTGACAATGGGAGACTATTTTTTTTTCTTTTGCTTTTTCTTTGTATCTTTTTCTTTCTCTTTTTTTTGCTCTCCCTTGATGCTACCTAGTCACACTTGATATTGCTCTTGCACTCTCACTATCCAAGGACAAATGCACAATGCTCAAGCAAACACAAAATGAGCCACTCTCATAGGATAGGTACACACAAAAGAAGATAGGGGTTAACAAGGTGACGCAAGTTATACCTTCTTGGATGATGAACTTGGCGTCGGTGGTGCGGGATGATGTTCGCGGGCCATGGTGTCGATGGGCGCGGGGGTTGTCGATGCGGAAGCTTGTTGTTAGTTGACGACACGCACACGGGCACAAACAAACAAGGAGAAATTAGCCAATGCATGATTAGAGGCAAAACTGTCAAAATCAGGCGTCTGGCTGGAGACTCCGGGGTTTCAGACCGGAAACTCCGGTCCAGGCCGGAGACTCCGGTGTGGGAAGGCCGGAGACTCCGGTGTGCAGGCCGGAGACTCCGGTCTGGAGTCAGATCGCGAACTGCTCGTGTTCTTGAGCGGAAATCCACGCCTTGGGTCCTCAAATCCGCGAAAAATTGGCCAAATTGGGCTGGGAAAACGCAGGATAAAGCTGGACCAACACCTAAGACAAGGTTTGGTCGGATCAAAACCACAAATAACACTCCAAATCAAGAGATCGATCCAAAGGCAAATTTGGGCTTTTTTTGGGAATTTTCGAATTTTGGGTGGATAGAAGAAAAATTTGTGGGGGAAATCGTGAGCAACGAAGCTCTTGATACCAATATGTTGAGGGCAAACCTCTAGGGTGGCCCGATCTTTCACGATTCCCTTTCAAATCGAGGGTGGAGTGCGGGGAAGGGAGGGAAGGATGAACACGACGAACACACGCACGAAGAACGCAATGAACACACACACGCAAAACCACGATAAACACCAATAGCTCACGCCGGCGGTGACTGGTCCGGCGCAATCCCTAGGATCGGCGTCGGGCGGAGGACTCTCTCTCGAACCGGCACGGCGAGATGGGAGACTCGGTGAGATCTTGACGTCTAGGCAAAGGGACACCGATGCCTAGGCCTTGTACAACGCGGAGGCACGATGCAAACTCCAACGAGGTTTGGGGATATTGGTGCTCCTTAGTCAAGGAGCATGAGGCAAGAATTAGATAGATCCACAAAGGGGTTTCCATTAATTCCAATATCATGCCTAGGGTTTATAATGGAGGTGGGGGACTATATATAGGCCAGCCACATAGTCAGGGGTACTTTAGGAATAAAGGACAAGTTCTGGACGGACTAAGGGGTACATGGGCCGAAGGCCCAAAGGCCTTTTACAAGCCTGGCGACGGTCGGTCCGGAGACTCCGGTGTGGTGGTCCGGAGACTCCGGTCTGGACCGGAGACTCCGGTCGGTCTCCAGACCAGCCTCCGGAGGGGTAGACAGATTGACCCAGCGCTTGGTCCTGGAGGCGGACCGGAGGTGGGTCCGGTGTTTTCAGGCCAGAGACTTTGGCAGGCCGGAGACTCCGGTGTGCGCAAACTGGAGACTCCGGTCTGAGCAGCTCTAACGGCGTTTGCTTCACGTTCTGCTCCTTGTCCACCATCCTTGGGTGCTTGGTGATGTGTCGAGGCTTCGTACCTGATGATGCATAGGGTAGTTGCATGAAGTAGCATACCATCCAAGGAGGTATCAAATTGGCATGAGGAGAGGAGCGAGTTCACCTTAGCTTGTAGGAGTTTGGCTCCAGCACGAGTCATGGGTCCACTTGGGGGACTTGTTGGTGTAGATGTAGAAGCGTCCGTAGGACGGGCTGCATCACAAGTGATGGGCCTGCGAGCCAACATCTGGGCCCTTGGCCCATGTACCCCTCTATTCCGCACCAAACCCTAGTTTTATGCCCAAACTACCCATGAACTTGTGGCTGGCCTATAAATAGAGCCCCCACCCCTCATTGTATCCCTTAGGCATAGATGATAGACTAAAGACAACCCCCTTTGTGGAATCTCTAGTTTTGCCTCATCCCCTTCTACCAAAGGGGATCGACTATCGTCACCACCTCGTTGGAGTTTGCATCGCGCCTCCCTCGTTATACAAGGCCTTGGCATCGGTGTCCCTTTTCCAAGACGTCAAGACCCTCTCCAAGGTGTTCTTCCCTCTCCCCTTGGGATTGACGGGAGCACGTTGACTGATCTTTCCTTGCGAGGATTCGATCGGACCGGTGGCCACCGGTGAGAGCAATCGGCCTTGTATCGTGTGTGTTTTGCATGTGTTCATCGTGTTCTTCGTGAGGTGCCCGTCCGCTTCCGCTACCTTCTCCCTTTCCCCTCACTTTCCCATCGATTTGACCACGAGATCCGTGAAGATTGGGCCACCCTAGAGGTTTGCCCTCATCATCTGGTATCAGCAGCTTTTGGTTGCCACGGATTTCTCATCGATTTGGTCTTTTCCCCCATAAATTCAAAAATCCCCAAAAAATACCCCCAATTTCATGTTTTGGACCGATCTGTGATTTGAGTGCGTTTTGGTAGGTTTTGATCCGTGGATTACTTGCTAAACTTGCTGATCTACCTTCCCCTGCATTCCCATGGCCTAATTCCTTGATTTCCCCCATCAATTTGAGGTTTTGGTTCGAGTTTTTCCGCCAAAACTCGTCCCGTTCGTGTTCTGGAAGTTCTGGTTCGACCGGACCGAACTGTCCGGCCAAAACGGACCGGAATATCCGCCCTACCGGAGTTTCCGACCTAGACTGACCGGAATATCCGGCCCAGCCGGACTGTCCGGCCTGTGCGCACCGGACTGTCCGCCCCCCTGGTGACAGAAAAATCTGCTTCACGGTTTTGAGCATAACTTTTGTATACGAACTCAGATTTTGGTGTTTTTTAGCTCATTTTGAAGAGAAGAAAGAACTCTACATCATCATCTCCGTGGTTCATGCTATCTACTCCATCCAAATTCAGTGGGCAAGGCAGAATCCACCAATAAATGGTGAAGATCGGCGAGGAAAGGGATAAAAATTTTGCGACTTCTCCCCACTTGCTTCCCTTTATGAGCCACACTATCTTTGCGTTCAACAAACACCTATTGAGACTAGTTCCTCCTATGATTGCTTGGGCTATGCACATTTGATACCTTGTAGAATTCCGAGCCAAAGTTGTGAGCGTGCTATCTCATATAGTTATCTTGTATAGTTGTTGGCACAAGGAAGAGGCATGTGAGAAATAAAAGAAAAAAAGAAAAAATAGAAAAATAAAAAGAAAGAAACAAGTGCCTCATAGAATAGGAAGCACAAGCTCGATGAACATCAAATAGGTGGTACTTATTATGCATATCTTGTAGCCCACCAATTTATTGCAATCGAACTAGCATCTCTCCTTGCACTTGTGTGACACGAGCTTATAGTCTTCGCTAGGTAATCATTTGGTTCTTAGCTCACTTTCTCCGTCGCACAAGTCCCATTTATCCCACCGTGTGTGTTTTCGTGTACATAATTCCTATCTTATGGATTGACTTGTTTTGATTTGTGATCATCGTGGTTCTTTACTTGCCATTACAATATCTTGATTCGGATTGTTCTTGGACACGCCACCTTCCATACCTATCCACCATAAGCTTTGTGTGTGTGTTTTTTAGTGGTTAGTTAGTTTTGGTGTTCCGCGTGAACTTCACTTTGCTTGGTTTTGATTGCTCTCAAGTGTTGCCACTTGCACGATACTATCTTCCAAGGTAAAGTAAGGTTTGACGTTGCATTCCTAACCCCCTACCACTTCCATATACACCACTTGGTCTTGTGAATCATGTCTAGGAACTCCGGAACCAAGGATGATTTCTATGAAGAAACCACGATGAGCCACCATGCATATGCCTCCACAAGCATGGATGACATGATGGAGCACTACACCGACAATGGCTCCACATGCTTGGGTGATATGGAGTTCTACAACAACAATAACTCCCCAAGCATGAACGACTTCAAGAACGACAATGACAAGCTCCTCAAGTCGCATCGACCAAGAAGGAACCTCTACCTCGAGAGCGCCAAGGTCCACCATCACATGGACAAGTTCGAAAGCTCCCTCAACAACTTCAAGAGCGACATGGACAACTACTTCACCAAAACCATGAGCATGATGACCAATACTAATGATGCTTTGCGCTCATTACAACGCCTCACCAAGAAGAGTGCCAAGGACAAGGAACATCGTCGCGAGTGTCATGTGGTGCGCCATCTACATCAACCTTTGGCAAGGCACACCAATGACCTCCGTCGACACCATCATAAGGCGCCTTCAACTACTCGTGCCACCACCAAAAGGGCACCAAGAGCAAGCTCTCCTCCACGCCATCAAGCGTCACGCCAAGAGTCTACAATTCAAGATGGAGGAAGCCAAGGCCACATATGTGATGAAGTCGATCCGAGCACCGCTCTCGCCAACAACATGAGCCTACTTCCACCACTACCACAAGATGGCGACGACAAGGACAATATTGGTGAGCATGGGATTTTCCCTTCACCAAAGGAGGCACATGGAGTTGAGAGAACCGAGCCTACCCCCATATGCTTGAGTGATGATGTGGTACCAATCCCATGTGAGTATGATAGCCACTTAGCCCACTTGGGTGAAAACAAGAGTGAGATGAGTGACTCCACCATACGTGAGATTGAGTGCTTCCACTTGGAGGGCATGAGTGATACACCTAGTGAGTTGAGAGTGGTAGTTGATAGGTCATGTGAGACCACTTTGATTTCTAACGACTTACCCTCTACCTCTAGTGTGTTTCCTCATGATGTGCTAGGTTCTATGCATAAAGAAGCGCCAAGCTTGGAGATGATGATGCCTCCGACCGATAAGATGTACATGGTGGATGAAGATGATGCCATCCCCATACATGATGAAGAAGTCGCCCACATGGAGGCTAATACTACCACAACACCCACTTCATATGAGAGGCATGAACAAGGTAAAAATAAGGGTGTTGATGATGCCATGATCCCACTAGTGGACATGATGATTTGTGATTACTTGCATGCTATGGATGATACTTATGCCATGACATATGTTCCATTCTTATTCCCATGTGTTGATTTTGCTATGCATCATGATGACCATGTGGAATCCTTCTATTGTCATGATATTGCCATAGACATGACATGCTCTAAACGTTACATTGATGATATCATTGCTTGCACTTTATTGAACAATTGCTCTTTCCAATGTTTTGCTTGCAATGATGTTACCAATGGTACCCCTCGAACCATGCTTTGTCATGAATGTTTTACAATCTCTCCCGTTGCTTGCAAAAAGTTGAATAATTTCTCTTTCACTTGTTTTGCTTGCAACAATAATTCTAATATTGTTTATATTGAGATGGCCCCCATAGCTTTCTCAAATTTTGGAGATTTTGATGATTGCCATGATAAGCATGTTCCCCACTTGCATACTCACCATGCATATTTTTCATACTTTATTGACACTAATGGTGATGTGCACAAGAAGAGATACGTCATGATGGATGATGTGTTTCTCTACCATGCACACACGTTCTTCCTTTTGTGCTTGATGTGTGTAGGTACCCGCAAGAGAATGTCAACCTCGGTTGACCACGAGTTGGCAAAAAGAGCTCTAGAGAGCATCCCCCAAGTGAGTTCAAGATCGAACCCAGCTCTGATACATTTTGTATGCTTTGCATCTTTCATGTTGACAAATTGCTCTTTCCTATGGTTAGCTTGCAAGCATGTTAATGGTATTCTTTCACCTTGTGACAATCATGTTTCATTGCTTTTGGATATGGATGCTTTGTGTGTTGCCACAAAAATGTTGAACAATTTCTCTTTCCGATGTTTTGTGTGCAACCATAATGCCATTATGAGCATGTATTGTCATGAGAGCTTCCAACTCTCTCATATTGTTGTTGCAACAAACATAAGGACCACTTTCTCTTTCATATGGTTTGTTTGCAAACATGTTGTTTTTGCTTCCGCTTGCGATACTCATACCCCCATGATTTTGGCTTTTGATGATATGTGTATGGCATCCAACATATTGAACAATTGTTCTTTCCAATGGTTGGTTTTCACACATAATGATGTTGCTTTGGATATTCTTCCTCATGTGTTTTTGCCGAATTCTCCTAGCTTTGCATCAAAGATGTTGATCAATATCTTAGTCAATTGCTTTGAGTGCCACACTAAGATGTTATATGGAGTTTTTGAGTTCCCACATTTGGATGATGTTCAAACAATTCCCATGCACTTTGACCTTGCATAGGCATTCCGTTTGCTATACTTGAGTTGTGCTAATAATGTTGTGAACAAGAATGGCCATGCCACAAATGACATGCTCCTCTATCACACACAAACATATGTTGCTTGGTCTTTGTTGTATGAAGGTACAATTGCATACGCGTCAACCTCTATGGACAAAGAGTTGACAAGACAAATCGAAGAGAGTTACCTAGGGTTACCCTTCAATGAGCTATCTCTACATTATAAGGTGACTTCCTTCTACTTGAAGACTCATGCTATAATCTTCATGAATTGCTACTCTTTGAGTGTTGCTTCGCTTTTGTTGTGAGCTTTGTAGGCTTCATGGAAGGTAAAGGAATATTGAAGAGTTACCACATCAAGCTTCTCAAGGACGACTATATGGTGAACCCCAGGATCAAGAAGGTCTCTCGACATCATCTTCTTAGGATGAGCATGAAGAGTCGAGGACGACTATTTTTGAAGGGGGGAGCTGATGCGGCCTGTCCTACGGACGCTCCTACATCTACACCACGGAGTCCCCCAAGTGGACCGTTGACCCATGCCCGAGCCAAGCTCTTTCAAGATAAGGTGAATTTGCTCCTCTCATCATGTGAATTTGACATACACCTAGATGGCTTGCTACATCATACCATTACTCTGTGCATCATCAGGTATGAACCCCTGCCGCGTCGACCCAGGAGCCCTAAGCTGCACCTGTCCCGAAGCTGACTGAGCCGGAGTGTCCGCCCGGAACCAGCCGGAGTGTGTGGCCGCGACTCGGCCGGAGTGTTCGGCCTGCCCCAGCCCAAACCTGGCGTGGACATTCAGAAGACCAGTTCGGACACTACCCGGACACAACCCAGAGTGTCCGGCTACCCCGGACTGTCTGGTCAATCCGACCCGGACTGTCCGGCCCAAGTGATGGGCCTGCAAGCCAACATCTGGGCCCTTGGCCCATGTACCCCTCTATTCCGCACCAAACCCTAGTTTTATGCCCAAACTACCCCTGGACTTGTGGCTGGCCTATAAATAGAGCCCCCACCCCTCATTGTATCCCTTAGGCATAGATGATAGACTAAAAATAACCCCCTTTGTGGAATCTCTAGTTTTTCCTCATCCCCTTCTACCGAAGGGGATCGACTATCGTCACCACCTCGTTGGAGTTTGCATCGCGCCTCCCTCGTTGTACAAGGCCTTGGCATCGGTGTCCCTTTGCCAAGACGTCAAGACCCTCTCCAAGGTGTTCTTCCCTCTCCGCTTGGGATTGACGGGAGCACGCTGACCGATCTTTCCTTGCCAGGATTCTATCGGACCGGTGGACACCGGTGAGAGCAATCGTCCTTGTATCGTGTGTGTTTTGCGTGTGTTCATCGTGTTCTTCGCGAGGTGCGCGTCTGCTTCCGTTACTTTCTCACTTTCCCATCGATTTGACCACGAGATCCGTGAAGATCGGGCCACCCTTGAGGTTTGCCCTCATCGCACTTGGCACATTTATATTATGTAATAAGTTTCTTATATGATCAATGAAACAAAGCATTTGGTTCACTCATATTCTCTGAGTCTTTTACCTCCTTTAGTTGTTCATTTTTGGATCATATAAACCCTTTATGCGCAAGGTTACATTTGCCATTGTGAAAATTCCGTCTACGGGAGTTAGCTTAAGTTTTCTAGTCTACACGTTTTCTGAAGTTTTTATGTGGATTCTGGAGTAGTGACTTTTCGACACTCAAAGCTGGCGATTTTGTTCTTAGGTTCTGAATAGTGCTATTAAGTATCATCACCCGAGAACATAGTTCTATGCTGAGAGTCTTCTGTCTCACGAAAGGTCAAGCATACGAACCAGAATAATGGATAAGCCAGCACTTGCTTAAAAAATATATACACATGCTGGAGATAGAGAAGTTGCAGGAAGCTAGAATACAAGTATTCCACCTTAGACAAGCATAAGCTTTTTCCGCATACATTTTGCAGAGACACATTTAATACAGAAATTGTTTTTCATGGCTCTGCTGTAGGGGGTTTCATGGTGGCATCATCAGGAGAGCCAGGCCGAGAGAGTTCGTCAAACTCGGAAGGAGAGGGGCTAGAATTAGACGAAGTCACGTCATCATCTAGAATCTCGGCAGGCACAAAGACATCCACCTTGACCATCTTGGCAACCCTGGTGTCGAAGCTGGCGAGAGAATTCCAAATAGCATCACTATAGATCTCTCGACCTTCCTCGTCTATCTTGGGAAAGCCAGAGGTCACCAGGTCAATGTCGGCATTGTCATAATGCGTTTTGACTAAGGACATGGTCATCCTTGCACCAGCCCAGACGAAAGAGGCTTTCCAGTCCTTGAATTTCTCGAGGGCTCGGCGCAGGATTTCCGCGAACTTAGCTGCTGAGTCTGCCGCCTTGATGTTAATACCTAGAGGTTGAGCTATCTCCTTGGCTTGGGCGATGGCGGTGCTGACGAAGTTGCCGACAAGAATCATGCGTTCCTTGGAACTTGGAGCGCCCTCACCCAAGTGGGCTAAGCCAATGGGAGCTACGGTTTGCACAAAACACAAGGACCGTGAGTACAAACAAGTAAAATGGTTGTCCAACTTATAGAAAAGACCAAGACGGAGAAAGGTTACCAAAGATGCTTGTTTCTTCTTGCATGCATGTCTCCGCCAAGACATCGCGCTCCTTCTAGACTAACTTGAACATCTCAAGAATCCTAGCATTTTGCTCTTTGGCAACTTGGTTCTGGTCTTTGAGTTGTGCAATCCCATCCTTCAAGTGCTGCCTTGACGTCCGCAGACTCTTGCACAGCCTTCATCGTTGCCTCATGGCCCTTGACGGCATCGGCCAGGTCCTTCTTCAGAATCTTATTTTCATCATCGAGCCCCTAGATATGCTTGGATTGCTCGACTATGCTCTTGGCTTTAGCAATGGCTTCTGTAAGACGGAATCAAAGAGTGTTATCAGCAGACTGGAAAAAATGACTCAATGGGAAAGCAAGGAGCTATCATAGGAAACAGACTCTGGCTATTTTTGATTTGTTCCTTCAGTAATTTGGTTTTACCCTGTTCAAGGTCCATCTCCTTCCGAAGAGCAGCAAACCTCTCATTGGCGGCTATCCTCCATTTATTCTCATTCTGCACATGATATAAGCATGCTTAGTTTCTCTAGAGCATCTAGTTGGAACTATTTAGTTTCAACTAAACACTCGGGGGCTATAGTACACGATTTTAAAGTAAGCTAGTTTCTCTAGAGCATCTAGTCAGAACTTTTTAAGTTTCAACTAAACGCTCGGGAGCTACATGGACAAGTTCTATGCTTAGTTCTCTGGAGCACTCGGGCCAATAACTATTGACTTACCAGCCTAAGAGCTCGGGGGCTACAATGGGATATACTACACAAAGTAAAGCAAGTGAAGTTCAAAAAACATACGATGGCAATGATCCTAAGATTGTTGGTCAGATGAGCGTAGGAATCATCAAAGGTCCGAGCACTCTTATAGATTGCGTCGGCCTGCTTGATGAGATCATCTAGGCTCAACGTCGGAGGAGTCGCAGCCAATGGACAAGTCGAAGCCAGAGGCATGGATGAAGCCCTAGCTGCCTCCTACACCTTCAAGGAAGTAGATGGCGCGGAGGCTCCCGCCTCAATCGCAGCTTCCATGTCCACCTCTTCCACTTCCTTCCCCTTCTCGGTGGCATCCTTAGCCGGAGCTTCAGCCACTTTAGAAGAGGAGCTCTCCTGCGTTGCCTGGCTGCTGGGAGCAACGTCTGCCTCGATAGAGCCTGAGACATCAAGGTTTGGATAGATATCTATCTCCATGGCAGAGGTCTCAGGGATGACGGGAGATGACGGCCCAACGGGACCAACAGAGGGAATGGCGGCAGGAGTAGGGGGAGTGGTGGCGAGAGAGGGCTTGGCGGACAGACCCTTGGTCAACATGTCACGAATGTTTTTTGACCCTCCAACATATTTGGAGGATCGCTTCAAACTAACACCGGCTTTCCTCCTAAAGGTATAAGTACAAGAGTTGAAAAAAGGTGCGAGCTGAAAAATACAAGCCGGAGAATGAAAATACTTACTCCATGGCAGGAGCCTTGGTGAGGGGAATGCCGGTGGACTTCTTCTTCTCCGCCTCTAAGGCGGAAGTGGATTGTTTGGAGACTCCACTCTCCGTTTTCTTCTTCTTCTTGGCCTAGGCAGCAGCGTTAGAGGTGGAGCTCTTCCGCTTTTGCGCTGCCGGAGCTGGTTGATCCTTGGAGGCATCGTCATCGGACATCACCTGGATATCCTTCCGCTTTGGATCGTAGACCTGGGAGGCCTTTTGATCTGCCGCCAAGGTCGCCGGCTAGGATACATGGCAATGATTAGATGCACAACTTCAAGTCGGAGAAACCTTAGAGCATATAACGAGCAACAAAGGAAGCAGAAGCTACCTCTGGGCACTTGCCGCAATCGAACATGTCGAAAGTGATCTTGAAGCCACGCTTCTTGTCCTTCACTCTGATGATGTCCTTTAGCCGGAGCTTGATGGAGTCAGTAGAGAAGTTATCCCGCAAAATTCGCATGGGATCCCTCCTGTCTTGGCTATACCTGCACATCAGCTGGGCGCGATGTTGTAGAGGCTGGATCCGCCTAACGTACCAGCACATGGCAAGATCCAAGCCCGTTAGACCTCCATCTACAAGCCATTCGATCCGCCTTACGGCGCGATTGGCTTCATCGTCGGAGGGAAGAGAGGCTGGGGTCCGCCATGTGGGCACTTCGGTGGCAGCACCATCGACGAATTTGGGGTACGTCTCAAGACGGTCTGGCAGAGGGACATCTGGCCCGTAGAAATACATGCGCTGCCAGTTCTTGCAAGACTCATGCCCTACGATGTCGGGAAAGCGCCGTCTAGGCCGGATCTTAAAGCTAATGGTTCCGTAGATCCACTGTTCATCCTTGGACTCTACGGACTCTCTCTTGACGGTAAGAAATATACAAATAGATTTAATCTAGGTTTGATTCCTTGATATCCTTCGCACAGAGCTACAAAGTTGCTAAGGACTAGATTGCTTTTGGGAGAGAGGTTGTGGGGGAGTACCCGAAATACCAGAGGACATTCAAGAAGAAGTCGAAGACTGATAGGCTTACGCCGCATAGCAGCTGAGATTTGAGGTACACCTTCTCTCTGGCTTGGGGAGAAGGGACCACCTCACCGGCCGGTGCCACCCACCAGACAAACTTCTCCGCCGCAGGGAGATACCCCTCGTCGATTAGCTCTTGGAGATCTTCGGCGGAAAGATCAGAACATCTCCACACCCACTTATGGGAGTCATTTTCCTTTTCAGCGGCTTCGGGCGCCGCTTGTTCTTGGTCATCGCCGGCTGATTCCGTCACGGCGGAGACGGGGACAACCATTCCCTCTAGCGGAACGATAACTCCCTGGGATGGCTCCGTCGTAGCCTCGGGAATCACCACCATGGAAGGAGCAGAGCTGCTAGAGGCCATTGCGACGAGGAGCGTGTGGCGGAGGAAGTGGTTCTGGTGAGGGGTTTTGTAGAGGAGCTCGAACGGTCGTGCGGTAGGAGGAAGGCGAAGACTGGGAGCGAATGCGGGTAAAAAAAAATTGCTGCGGTGGAAATATATAAGCCTCGCATCAAGATTCGTGCAAAAAAGATCTAATGGTTGGAACGTTGCTGATGTGGAAGTGAACATGCACGGTAATTTCACCACGTCCTCCGTCTTTTGCCGCTCCGCCGTTTCGGATTTCGCGCACGTGAAAATAGCTAATGATTAATTCTTTGCTTTCGTGAGTTTCGAGGTAGCGTAGGCCATACCTACGCCATCCTCCTGAGATTTGAAGTGAAGGGTCACGTCCGAAGATACCATTGAAGACAGAAATCATCTGACTCTGGGAACAAAGACTCAAGGAATCTCCGGCTACATTGTGAAGCCGAAGAGGATTGCAGGGTTCTTTGCGAGACCTTTGAGACATTACTTGATGAATTACCGACATCACTTAGACGGGATATTCAGAGATCAACAAGCAAGACGACGCAAGATTTCAAAGTTCTCCGGGGGCTACTGTTGGGGATATGCTATATGGGTATCCTCATAGAATGTCACCAATCTTCCTAACTCGGGTGGCCCATAGTTGGTAGCAAGGCCTATGGCCTGCTGGGCGGCCCAGTTAGACGGATCCTGAAGGGAGGCCCATGCCGGATAAAGAAAGGCTACGCAGGAGACACCGACATACTCGGATCCTTGGAGTACAAGACACGGAGGACTAGTTAGTGTAGATGTTGGACACTTTACCTTGTCTAGCAAGGACCTTTCCCTATAAACCCTAGGTATTGGCACCTTTATAAGTCGGCCTGCGGGAGCCTTTAGGGCACAACTTCTCTGATTGCAGCGTGCCACGCGCAACACCTTGCACAACGAACCTATCTCTGTAACTCGGCGTATTGCCATTATAGTGATTTATAGCAGGAGTAGAGTTCCGCCACCGTTGTGGGACTTGAACCTGGGTAAGCTGTGTTACCTTGTACCCACCAACTCTCCGCCTTACCCCGTGTCTCTAAACACGCACTGTGAGGACCCCTCCATGGTGTACTCGTCGGCAACACCACGACATTCCGCATGCAATGTTGCACCACTATGACATAAGTTGCATCATATAATCCACTGGAGTGTGTGTGGTCATGTGGATCAAGGTGGTTTGGAAAATAAAACATGCAATAACACTAGGGGATCAAGCTGGTTTTGGAAAAGAACACATGCAATGACTCTAGGGACTCCTTGTGTTAAACCATGGTTAGAGAGGCAAAACCACATAGGAAAGCAACTTCCACATGGGATGTTGCACTAGTGTGACATAAGTTGCATCCTTGAATCCACTGGAGTGTGTGTGGTCATGTGGATCAAGGTGGTTTGGAAAAGAACACATGCAATGAAACTAGGCGATCAAGGTGGTTTTCGAAAAGAACACATGCAATGACTCTAGGGACTCTATGTGTCAAACCATGGTCAGAGAGACCAAAAAACATAGGAAATCAACTTCCACATGGAATATTGCACTAGTGTGGCGGAAGTTGCATCGCAGAATCTGCTGGAGTGTGTGTGGTCATGTGGATCAAGGTGGTTTGGAAAATAACACATGCAATGACACTAGGGGATCCAGGTGGTTTTCGAAAACAACACATGCAATGACTCTAGGGACTCCATGTGTCAAACCATCATCAAAGAGACCAATAACACATAGCAAAGCAACTTCCACATGGAATGTTGCACAAGTGTGACATAAGTTGCATCATAGAATCCGCCGAAGTGTGTGTGGTCATGTGGATCAAGGTGGTTTAGAAAAGGACACATGCAATGACACTAGGGGATTAAGGTGGTTTTGGAAAATAACACATGCAATGACTCTATGGAATCCATGTGTCAAACCATGGTCAGAGAGACCAAAAACACATAGGAAAGCAACTTCCACATGGAATGTTGCACCAGCGTGACAGAAGTTGCATCACAGAATCTGCTAGAGTGTGTGGTCATGTGGATCAAGGTGGTTTGGAAAAGAACACATGCAATGACACTAGGGGATCAAGGTGGTTTTGGAAAAGAACACATGCAATGACTCTAGGGACTCCATGTGTCAAACTAAGGTTAGAGAGACCAAAAACACATAGGAAAGCAACTTCCACATGGAATGTTGCACCAGTGTGAGTAAGTTGCATCAAATAGTTCTCTGGAGTATGTGTAGTCATGTGGATCAAGGTGGTTTGGAAAACAACACATGCAATGACACTAGGGGTCAAGGTGGTTTTGGAAAATAACACATGGAATGACTCTAGGGACTCCATGTGTCAAACCATGGTCAGAGAGACCAAAAACACATAGGAAAGCAACTTCCACATGGAATGTTGCACTAGTGTGACATAAGTTGCATCATAGAATCCACTTGAGTGTGTGTGGTCATGTGGATCAGGTGGTTTTGAAAAGAACACTTGCAATGACCCTAGGGGACTAAGGTGGTTTTTGAAAAGAACGCATGCAATGACTCTAGGGACTCCATGTGTCAAACCATAGTTAGGGAGACCAAATACACACAGGAAAGCAACTTCCACATTGAATGTTGCACCAGTGTGAAGGAAGTTGAATCACAGAATCCACTGGAGTGTGTGTGGTCATGTGGATTAAGGTGATTTTGGAAAACAACATATGCAATGACTCTAGGGAATCCATGTGTCAAACCATGGACAGGGAGACCAAAAACATATAGGAAAGCAACATCCACAAGTGTGATAGAAGTTGCATCACAGAATCCACTGGAATGTGTGTGGTTATGTGGATCAAGGTGGTTTCGAGAATAACAATGCAATGACCACTACAAGAAAAGTTGGCTTTTACAACAGACGATTTTCGTGGTTGATGGCCCGTTTTTCGTGGCCAAAGAGTTTTCCACGATGGATGGCCTTCGTGGTAAAAGCCCCGTCACAAATGAATTAACCATGGTTTTTTCGACCGTGGAAAATCACACCCTTTAGCCATGAAAACTTGTTCCGTCGTAGATCTGTTTACTAGCCGCGGTGACTGCTGGCGTCATACAAACTACCACATTGCAGCCGCTATTAGATGTCGGTTACCACCGTTAACGGTCATAGAAACCATGGCAGAAGCCAGGCCCAGCCAAGGTGATGAGGATATATACATGCATTATGATGATTCTGACTGCCTGAACTAGAAGGAAATATTGAGTCAAATCAATAATGCCTATCAGGTATATTGATAACACAAGCGTTGCGCGAGGAGGAGGAGAGTTGCAGCAAGAAGGACAAGCGCTTATTTCCAATATCAACAAGTGCGCGAGGGAGGAGCGGGAGGCAGGCGCACTAGGACACAATGAGGAAATCACGTATGAGCAAGAGAGAGAGATGGCGCACCAAGAATTACATGTTTGAGGTGTTCCATGACGTTTGGACTGCGTGCCAATAAGGCCGAACCCATATATGGGTCGGTATGTATCAGTTTGAGTCGAACAGAGTCAGTTTGGGCCAAGTTATGGCTGTTTTTAGGCCCGTTTAGAGGGGAGGACACCCCAGCCCTCATATAAACCTCCGTAGCCGTCACAAGTTAGGTTTTGGAGACCACGTTAAAATATTTTGGATTTGTTTCTTTCATAGAACCTCTGGAATTACCCTGTGTTTGAATCTGCCAACTATAATTGAGTGTGATCTGTTGTTTCATTGGGAATTAGTAGATTGCATACTACCGTTCGTGGTCATGGCTGTGTGCGCAAGAGTGTGGTGTTGTGAATATCCTACAAGGTTCGAGAGCTGTTGCATTGGCATCAGGGATCGAGCGGGAGAGATCATAGCTACGCACGAGTTATCTATCATCCACCATCACCATCGACAAGAGCTTGCTGAGAAGATCGGGCCACCCCATATCATCTTGGTATCAGAGCGCTGGGTTTACTCGGTGAGCAATATCATCTTGGTGTCATCCATAGATTAGAGAGTGTTTTTCATCCTATACAGAAAAAGCCTCACAAAAAGAGTTGCCATAGCCTAGATTACATCGTATTCGAGTAATAGTTGTTGGTCGCGTTCCTCTATTAGATTAGATCTAGATCTGTTCTTCGTAGATTTGTTTTCAAGTGTTCTAGTTGTTTTCTACCATCTTTTTCCGCTACCATCAAGTCAGATCCGATCCAAGTAAAGAGTCCTAGTTGTGTACTAGTTGGCGAGTAAAAAAAAATCGGCTCGCTGCCTCACGCCTGACCGCAGACAAGTCTGTGCTCCAGCGTGACCAAAAAAATAATTCTGCCGCCATCCTGCCGCGGCAGGATTTTATGCCGTTTTTCTGCCGTGGCAGAGACCAATTCTCAGGTCAAAAAAATTTCTTTTTTTGTTTATTTTTTTACTGAGTCCACATAGCGTACCTATCCTTGTGAGCCTTAGTAAGCCTTTCTTTGTGTCTATAACTATCCTACGAGACTAGTGTGCGTAGTGCTCTACGGGCTGCTCAGTTAGCAATCTTGTGCCCGTTTCGTTGAGACATTGCTAGCGTCTCTCCTTGTGCATTGCAACATGAGCATTCTTCCGACATACCTTACTTTTTTGAGCTCATTTTCATAGTTGCAATTGCCCCATTTATCTCCACCGTGTGTGTTTCCGTGGGTGTTTGTCATACGATCAGCACTAGGACTTGTTTGCGGTGTAGTTAGGATACCATACCTACAGCTCCACCATAAATACCCTATGTGCCCTGTGATCGTTCTCTATACCTTTGATATTCACTTCATCACATCAGTGCATCCGTTTTTGATTTCGTTTGGTAGATCATCTCTATTCACTCTGGAACGGTAAGATCTCCTTTCTTATTAGTTGTGAGTGAGTTGTGAGAGTTTCCACCATACTGATTTTGATTTGTGCACTAATGTACTAATCATGTCTTCTAGTAGTGTTGATGTGATGCAGAAAATGGAGGCAGGTGATGTTACAAATAATGTGGAGACGTATAGTTACAAATTCATCGACAATTGGCGTTGTAGTGGAACTTTTTGGACGGAAGAACGCGGTATTTTTGATGGTGATGGTCTTTTCCACCATAGTGTGATGATTGGTGAGCGATGTGCTTCCATTACCATTGACAGTAACTCTACTATTATTTGATCAGTGTTGAAGTTGTACAAAAGTTGCAGCTACCCACATGTGCCCGTGCGGTGCCATATCTCTTGCATTCATCATATGTCACATTGCTGATTTCACACACCGCTGATGTTCCTATGACTTTTAAAGAGCATACTGAGATTGTGCGCTGTGATGTATCTCCTATACCACTTGATTCTTGTCACATACTATTGGGAGAACCTTGGAGCAGAAGGTTTGACGCTCAAATATGTCCTGTTGTTCGAAGGAT
The DNA here is from genome assembly GCA_910589775.1 of Avena eriantha. Lineage (NCBI taxonomy): Eukaryota > Viridiplantae > Streptophyta > Magnoliopsida > Poales > Poaceae > Avena > Avena eriantha. The sequence goes on along the minus strand of OU342741.1, from coordinate 271,333,274 downwards.
TTCTTTCAAATGGAACATGAAGAGGCGTGTTATGCTCAGGATTTCAGCCGATAAATTTCATGAGTATCATCTTCTTCGCAAGGAGAGGACAAAAGAGTTCAGTTTGTCTGCTAAGTACAAGGTCATGATGAATGGTGACAATTCTATTATTTGTCATCTTGAACACGGTGTGCATTACAACCCATGTGAGAATGAGAGCCACATAGCCAAGCTGAGTGAGAGTGTTATGAAAAGTGAGCTGTGTGATTCCACTAAACGTGAGGTTGAGAGCATCCATTCTAAGAGTTTGAGAGAAAAAGAAAACATCAGTGCAGTAGATGCTAATACATGTGAGGATATTTCTACTAATGTAATCATATCTACTCTTGGTATTGTTTCTTGTGCTATGCAGGTTGCTTTTGAAGAAAGGGAGCAATCTATTTTACAACCTACATCGTCGGACTGTGCATTGTCACTTGCGGCGGATGTTTTAGTACCTACTACAACTGAGGAGATTGTTGATGACATTGGTACTGTTTTGGAGCTTCGGCCAACATGTGCGACATATTGTGAGTCTATTCCTTTACTGAAGCCTCCTTGTGATTTGCCTTGCACTACTGTTTCAGCACCATGTGATAGTTTACCAAATTCAAATTTTGATCATGTGGTACTGATAACACATTAGGAAATACTTGCTCGAATACCACCTGCTGATATTGTGTATTGCATCATGATAAATGAACCTATGAGTATGTGTTGTGCTATGGATAAGATTTCTAAATTTCATTTCTGAATTCTAGCACATATTCTCCTTGTTTCACTTTCAATCTGATTGGTGAATATAGCATGCATGAAAATTTTCTTGTGGATCACATGCATTACTTGTGATAGAATCGCTGAACTGAAACATGCTGTTTTCAGCCATACATCACAAAATGTTTGCTATGGGACAATAGCTCATGTTCCAGATATTATGGAAATACATTCTGGTCTAGTTGATATATTGCAACCAACACAAGTAATTTTACCTATGTTAGATTGTTCTAATCTTGCTAGAATAGGACCCAAGTTTTCATATTCACTATGTTTGTCCCAAAAGTCTTTGTCTAGTTTTGGTACTACTTTAGACTTCCTTGATATTTGCAAATTGAGTTGCATTTTACTTACTGGACAACATGATCATGTTCATAATAATCAGAGTAGCGCAGTTGAAGCATGTCATGATTCAATTTGGTTTTCAGACATATTGAATTGGTTTGATCTTGTTCACAAATTTGATCATAGATCTTCTTTGAGAAAACTGAATTTAATATTGAAGAACATGACTATCTATTTAGTTGTTTTTCACCATGATCATGATTCTTTGTACTTCACTTATACCTGCAATTTAAGTTGCTTGATGCATACTAGACATACTTTTCATGTGAACAACAATAATAGAACATGTTATATATACATATACTTTGCGGACACGTTGTTCTTTCTGTTTGTCCCACTTTCAGCTTACCCAAAGCCGAGGACGGCTTTTCAAGAAGAAAGGGAGGATGATGAGGATATATACATGGATTATGATGATTCTGACTGCCTGAACTCGAAGGAAATATTGAGTCAAATCAATAATGACTATCAGGTTTATTGATAACACAAGCGTTGCGCGAGGAGGAGGAGAGTTGTAGCAAGAAGGACAAGCGCTGATTTCCAATATCAACAAGTGCGCGAGGGAGGAGCGGGAGGCAGGCGCACTAGGACGCGATGAGGAAATCACGTATGAGCAAGAGAGAGAGATGGCGCACCAAGAATTACATGTTTGAGGTGTTCCACGAAGTTTGGACTGCGTGCCAATAAGGCCGAACCCATATATGGGTCGGTATGTATCAGTTTGGGCCAAGTTATGGCTGTTTTTAGGCCCGTTTAGAGGGGAGGACGCCCCAGCCCTCATATAAACCTCCGTAGCCATCACAAGTTAGGTTTTGCAGACCACGTTAAAATATTTTGGAGTTGTTTCTTTCATAGAACCTTTGGAATTACCCTGTGTTCGAATCTGCCAACTATAATTGAGTGTGATCTGTTGTTCCATTGGGAATTAGTAGATTGCATACTACCGTTCGTGGTCACGGCTGCGTGCGCAAGAGTGTGGTGTTGTGAATATCCTACAAGGTTCGAGAGCTGTTGCATTGGCATTAGGGATCGAGCGGGAGAGATCATAGCTACGCACTAGTTATCTATCATCCACCATCACCATCGACAAGAGCTTGCTGAGATGATCGGGCCACCCCATATCACAAGGCCTGCTAAATACTAACTGGGCCGGCCCATCCGAGGAGCCCAATAAGAAGATGGCATGTTACTGTTTTGTCCTGCACTGTTTGAAATGGGCCCAAAAATGTGGCCAACAGTGACCCGTGAACTTTCAGGCCTGATTCTATTTTGGCCAATAGAAGGCGCATGTTGGTCCAACACTATGCAGCCCATTAGCGGCCTGCGCCAAGTCGCTCATGTAACATAAGGCTTGCGGTCAGCCCATCACTGCTATCGCAGACCATCATCGACCGCCTACTGATAGCCCTTCTCTGAGATGGTCTGTTATTGTTCTGGCCTATTACTATTCTGGCCTTTAGCTGCTCAGGCCCACAAAGGGCCATTTACTATTCTAGCCTGGTAAATTTGTCGGCCTGTTACTACCCTCGTCTGGAAATTTCTCGGCCCATACTGTTCAGGCTCGTCACTGTTCTGGCCTTTTACTGTTGTGGTCCTTTACTATTGAGGCCCACTACTATTTTGGCATGTTACTCTTTTGTGATTTTTGCAGTTTCTTACCTGTTACTGTAATGGGTTATTTCTGTTCTGTCCTGCTACTGTTACAACATGTTACTGTCATGGCCTGTTACTGCTACGTCATGTTATTGTTACGGCCTATTAGGCCTATTACTGTTGTGGCCTGTTACCACATGCGGGTCGGCCCGTAACATTTACGGCCTTTTACAGTTTCGTCATTTCTGAAACCCATGCCAATATCATAAAATGTGTATAATAATCCAGCATTTTTTACTGTTTGTCGTCCGCCGAATACACGACGGGCCAATAACAAAGCACGGTATTGTTCCCTAATCGACCTACCTGGCGTAGTTACCGTAACGACTGCCACAATGTGTTGACAGCGTCGACTAAATGCCTACATGGCCTACGCGAGTTATCTAGATATTACATCAGCTGTAAACTTCTTAAAATTATTACATATTATCAACTCAAGGGAAAGAAAAATCGGCATTTTAGGTGACAATCAAGTTGACAGCAGAGTCCTCAATTTGCTTTCTCAATCGATCACCTGCATCTTCCATTGAGTGTGACAACTATATTGGAGGATACATGATCTTGCAGCCCCCTCTTAGGTGGGGCTAGCAATAATTGTAGTCTGAAACTAAGTAATAACAAGTTAATACATCAAACAAGACAAACTACGCATTTGACTTATATGACAGGAGCTATGAACTGGAGTTTACAATTGGTCAATGGTTCAATTATTGACCAACACGTCAAACAAACATGACAAGCAAGCATGCAATAAACAAGTGTGACTACCGTGAAATGAGCAATCAAAAAATGTGTGTGTGTGGCTTAGAAGTTCAGCAGATATAAACTAGCCAGGTCATTTTTACAAATATATATGGAAGCAGTTCTATACCCTAAAATGCAAAAGACGTTGGGTGACTCGGAATTTGCGCTGAGCCACAAAATGGCATGCAGTTACTATCATAGTGAAGAATGTACCAGACATAAATTATAACCGCATCATACGATAACCTATAGAGCAGGAATGCAAACCACGAATGAACTCTATATTGTAGAGGATAGTTATGTCATGACTTAGGATGAACCAGACCCAGAACCAGATGCGAGATATAATGGTGTCGCTCATGAACCTATAGAACAGGACAAACAAGCATTAGACAAGTGTGTCTAGAATGAAATGAGCAATCAAACAAAGTGTTTCTTAGAATTTCACAAAATATATATGGAAGCAGTGGCATCTCCTGGAATGCATAGAGTCGTTGGGTGACTCAGAATTTGCGGTGAGCTACACAATGGCATGTAGTTACTGTCATAGCTAAAAATCAACTAGATAGAAATTATAATGGCATCATAAGAGAAATTCTAGAGCAGGAATGCAAACCATGAGTGAACTACATAGTAGAGGACAATTATGCCATTGCTTAGGACGAACCAACACTAGATAAGGAAGTAATGACATCCCTTGTAAACCTATAGAATAGGCTATGCAAACCAACATGTTCATTGTTCCATTTTGAGATGTATGCAAGAAAAAGGAAATAGTTAGTGGTGCAACTTTTGAAGAGACAGATGGCATTATGGCAACAAAAAAATTTATAATTGAATTAGTACGAAGATTTTAAATGGCTACTACAGGATAGCAGAACGATGACAACAAGGAAATAATAGCTAGAACTGATCTCGGGACGAAACATATAGATTCTGCAACTGTAGAACAGGGAGTCCACACTAATATTTTCCACTGACTACAAATTTTGCAAGAATTACACGGTAGCAAGCAATTATTGTCGTATGGAGTAGCTAAGAACATGTGCATGACAAAATAACAGACATGTGCATGACTTGAAATTTGTAGAGCAGCGAATGCAAACCAACATGTCTAATGACCTTGCATGTACTAGCACGAAGAACATGTGTGCCCAGTGACTTGTATGTACTAGCACGATACAAAAATGCAGTTCACTGTGACAGGCTTGAACCTGCTATATCGCTGACAAAACAAAAATGGGTTGGAGATTTGGTTAACCTTGGTCGGAGAGGCGTCTAAGCATCGTCGGTACCGTGCGAGTGACGTCCAGGTCACCGTGGGTAGTACAGTTGTGGTGGCTATTGGTGTCGGGGCAGTAGATCTTTGGCGGTCGATGTCGGCTTGAACATTGTGGACGAGAGCGTCGTTGAGGAAGATCCGGTGAGTTGAACAGCGGCGGCTGTGCAGCTGGTCTAGAGCGGTGGACATGGAATTCTTTGAACTAGATCATGCCCGATGGACACCAGTTAAGTGGATCCGGTATGGTTGGGTAGCTTTCAGCGGCGAGGAAGCAGAGCTTGGGCGGTCGATGACACCATCGGTCTGGTGAATGACAACGCAGCTCCTAGATCTAGTGGGTGAGCATCGGTGAAGCAGCTGCGCGGTAGTGCACGAGACCGCAACTCAAGCTGGTGCGCACGGTGGTCGTGGAGGGGATAGAGGAGCTTGGGATTTTTGGGAGGGCCGGCAGGAAAAACTGGGTGAATCGGGACAATAGAGGTGGGCAGAAAAATAATTACGATCGTGCCCTCGAGCTACCAACTTTAGCATGCCCATTCGTCATCTGAACAAAGGGTAGATTTGGAATTTTAAATTCTAAAGTTTTTGAAACGGAAGGGCGCGAAATGCTTCAAGGTCGGTGTGTTGTTTTGCCACTCGATTGAGAATTTGAATTTGGCTTGCGCCCATCTAATAATAATAATAGAAAAATGGTACTCCCCCGGTCGGTGGGATATTTTGGCTCAAAGTTTTTGAAATGGTTTGGCGGGAAACGCTTCAAGGTAGGTGGGTGATTTTGCCACTCGATTGAGATTTGAATTTGGCTAGCCTCCATCTACTAATAAAAAAAGGTAGTAGATCGTACACTATCCGTCTAGGAATTCAAGGCCAAGAGTCATATCAACCGATCATCCATAAACATTTTTTGCACAGAAACTTCGATACCTTCCATTCACACAGCATAGGTGGTAAATTTTTCCGCTTGACTCAGATTTTAAATTGGCTGGCGTCCATGTAATAATATAAAAATGGTACTACCTCAGTGGGTGATTTTGCCTAAAAATGTTTGAAACAGAGGGGTGCAAAATGGTACTACTTGGATACCTTACAAGAATGTTTATTTAACATAACAACAAACAAATGTCTAAAGTAGCTCTGATTCAAGCTTGTGAAAATGGTGTGTAACCAAGGTCTACTAATTATTTAGGTCTCGGCACAAACTCTTCTACAGGAAGCACTAACTAAATGGTAGTACTAATTCAGATCAAATAAAAAGCCTGTCACGAAAACAAATACTCCTACTACAGCATACTATCAAAAGACAAACACCAGCTAAAGTATATGTAGAACACATAAAACAAGATTTCATCACGCATACACTACTATATAGAGAACGCCATTTCATCATATAAAACAATGTTTATCAGACACACATAGGCCCCCAAAACGAATAGACGGCTCTAATATTCCAGCCCCTGCCGCTGTGGCTGCAGCACAAACAAAGGTGCTGCCACAGTTCCATCAGCTACCAAAACAAACAAATATCATACTGTAACTCCAAATAACACAACCTGGGCAAACACATGCTTTCCCAAACAAGCCTTGCTTGTTCATCCGAGTGTTATTTTCATCTCCTTGATGTTGCAGTCTAAATCAGCTGTGTTGCTGACATGACTTCCTTTTCATTTCTTTGATTTAGCACTCCGACTCACGTCGGTTGCTGAAGGAAATGAACAAAATGATTAGCAAAATCATAGGTGTACAAAAATGCAAGGGTTGCACATGAATGACTGCACTAACCAGGTGTCATAATGTAGGGATGTAAAGTACACCAACGTTTACGAGATCTGAACTTCTTAGACTTCATGCTATTGAGATCTAATTTGAATACTCCCTCCTTCGCCCATATAACCACCATTTCTCAATCCTCAAATGCACATAGTAACCTTACTACATCTTTCCCACCATATGCCCATGATTTCTCTAGGCCAAGGAGAGTATCCAACTCAATCTTTATATGAGGCACCCAAGCTTCCCATTTGCCTGTTGATGATCTTGCACTAGACCACGTGTTTAGAGTGAAGTCTCTTATAACCGCAAGGGTAACATCTCCATTATGCCCCTTAGTGATGACAAAATTGCGTCTGGAAATATCATGTGTCTCATGAGGGCACTCAGTATAACATAGTTTTGTTGTAATGTTGTCGAAGGCAATTATATATATGGAGTTCATTGTTGGCCAGTACAAAATGTCCCCTATGAGAGTTGATGGCCTGCGATCATTCTTAGCCAGCATCTCAGCAGGTTCAATCCATTCCTCCCATTTTCCTAACTCTGATGAGTACCTCTGTACCAGTGCTTGGTTGCCATTGGTTACTATCCAAACAACCCAGAAATTGCTGCAACAGTGTGAAGTACAATTGCCCATGATTTCTCGAATAGAGAATTGTGCCGCTATCATACTCACGTCTCTGCCAAATTGGTGGTTCTGGTATCACTGTTTCACTTCCACTGATTAGATGCCATGCCTTTATCATGTTAGACCCTTGTGAATAATGAAGTAGCACCCTACCATTGCGACATCCGAGTACATATGGTTTGTAGGCTTTATGTACTTCCACCAACCTATTCATCTTTTGGAAGATAGATTGGTCAAGATTATGATCTATTAAGAATTGAGCGTCCTCGGAGCTATTGGTGAAAAACCCAAGTAACAACCTTTCTCTGTTGTGTGACAGGGTTAGCCTTTTCAAATCGTTGCTTCCCATGAAGTCCATCCAACATTTTTGGGCGACTGTTGCCCTCAGTATGCAGGATGGGTGCGAAGGAAGCCTGACGAGAATCTGACCAAATACATCGCTTAGCAAGTTGTTGATTGTTGCATATGTTCTTCCACCGAAGCTAGTAGGATGATGCAAATAGCACAAGTGCATCATCAGAATTAAGTAAACAACACAATGCACAATGCACAACCCTAAAAAAGAATTAAGTAAACACCACGATGCATCATACTTGATAGGAAAATTTATCATTGAAATTTCCTAAACTGCACGTGTCTGAAAAACTACCTAAAAAGCAGAGTCTGTCAACAAAATAACCTAAACAGCACAAGGAATGAACCAGAGTAGTACAAAAGCACCGCAAAATTCTTCAGCATGTCGGAAATGGGCAAAGGGAATGAAGAACTTTTTTAGGTCACTGGGGAGGATAGAGAGGCCCCCACCTGAACTTTCTGGTTTTATCATAAAGAAGGGGAGAAAAAACGAACGCAACTTCAGTGACTTGGTGAACCCAAGTCGCACGTTGACTTGCCCTAGGATCCACCTTCCATATTAGATCAAACATATGATAGTAGCTCAGATTTTGAACTAAAAAGTAAAAATATTCGAAAAAATTGACAAAAAATCAGTAAATCATCGGTGCCTAGGTTTGAATCTTGTGAAAGTTTCATCCCATTCGGATCACAAGTTTGTGATTAAATAGATTTTTATGTTCCTGGTACTACTAGTTTAAACTAATATCCATTGCGTCCAAAAAAACCCAGAGCAGAATACACAAAAGAGGAAGTCAGGGAGACAAAATCCAACGCAGACCTTACAATGGGGTCGACGAGTTCTGAGCAGATGGATCAGGCACCGCCGACAAATTATGAGCCATAGTCGTTGACGCTGAAGAAGCACGACCACAAGTTGACGCATTCCTAGCATCCCACGGAGTCGTCGCTTTGACAGCGGCATCCGACATAGCCGAATTTGTTCCAGCAGTAGCCGATGAGGATTTCGACTATGCATCCACACCGAATCTGGTCGTTTTGTGGTTGTTTACTTTGATGATATACTCATATACAGCCACACCGAATCTGAACATTGCACTCATATTAGACAAGTTTTGCAAGTGTTACATGATAATAAATTGTATGCTAATCTTGAGAAGTGTACATTTGCAAAAGATAAGGTCATATTCCTAGGATTTGTTATTTCTAAGCATGGAGTAGAGGTAGATCAATCTAAAATTGAATCAATTCAGAATTGGCCTACTCCAATGAATGTAAGTCAAGTGCGTAGTTTCCACGGTCTCGCTGGTTTCTATAGGCGTTTTGTGAAAGATTTTAGCACCATTGCTGCACCATTAATGATTTGACAAAGAAAGGTGTTCCTTTTGTATGGGGCGCGGCCCAAGACATTGCATTTGATACATTGAAACGTTTGCTTACTTCTGCACCATTGCTTGCATTACCTGATTTTTCGAAGCAATTTGAAGTTGAATGTGATGCTAGTGGTATAGGCATAGGTGGCGTTCTGATGCAAGAGGGTCGGCCTATAGCTTATTTTTCTGAGAAATTGACTGGTGCTCGTTTGAATTATTCAATCTATGATAAAGAATTGTATGCACTTGTGAGAATACTTGAAGTTTGGCAACATTATTTGTGGCCAAAGGAATTCATCATACATTCTGATCATGAAGCATTGAAATACTTGAAAGCTCAATCAAACTTGCATCAAAGATTAGCTAAATGGGTTGAGTTCATTGAGTCTTTTCCTTACATCATTAATTATAGGAAGGGAAAAGAGAATGTTGTTGCTGATGCTCTATCTAGGAAGAACATGCTATTAACCAATCTTGATGTTAAAATTCCTGGATTAGAAGCTATTTGTGCACTTTATGCAACTGACCATGATTTTGCTGAACCATATCGTTTATGTGCTCTTAGAAACGCATGGGATAAGTATCATATACATGATGGATATTTGTTTCGAGCTAACAAACTATGTATTCCAGAATCGTCGTTGCGTTTGTTCTTAGTGCAGGAATCACATGCTGGTGGTTTGATGGGTCACTTTGGGCATGAGAAGACGTTGCTCATGCTTGCTGATCATTTTTATTGGCCCAAGATGAGGCGTGATGTGTACAGATTTGTGAGCAGATGCATTACTTGCCACAAGTCGAAATCCAAGCTGAAGCCTCACGGTTTGTATACACCTCTCTCTGCACCTACTACTCCATGGTAAGACATTAGTATGGATTTTGTGCTAGGTCTACCTAAAACTCAGAGAGGTCATGATTCTATATTTGTGGTAGTGGATAGGTTCTCTAAGATGGCTCATTTTATTGCCTGCCACAAAAGCGACGATGCGTCGCATGTTGCTAACCTGTTTTTCAGGGATATCATGAGATTACATGGAGTACCAAAGACGATTGTTTCTGACCGTGATGTGAAGTTCATGAGCTACTTTTGGAAGACCTTATGGGGGAAGCTAGGAACGAAGTTGCTGTTCAGTACTACATGTCACTCCCCAACAGATGGTCAAACGGAGGTGGTGAATAGAACATTGTCACAGCTACTAAGGACCATGATTAAAAAGAATCTGCGGGAGTGTGAAGAGTGTTTGCCACATGTTGAGTTCGCTTACAACAGGGCTATGCATTCAACTACTCAGCTTTGTCCTTTTCAGGTGGTGTATGGCTTCAAGCCATTAACGCGACTCGATATGTTGCCTCTACCATTACATGAGAGAGTTGATATGGAGGCATCAAAACGTGCAGATTCTGTGATGAAAATACATGAGAAGACTCGAGAGGCTATTGAGAAGAAAGGCAAGAACATTGCTGCTGCAAGGAATCAAGCAAGAAAAGAAGTGTTGTTCGAGCCTGGAGATATGGTTTGGGTGCATCTACGCAAGGACAGATTTCCACTACTTCGCAAGTCCAAGTTGAAGCCACGTGGTGCTGGTCCTTACAAAGTGCTAGCCAAAATTAATGATAATGCCTATTCAGTTGATATACCTATTGAGGAGTTTGGTGGTGCTAGCAACAGCTTCAACGTTGCTGATTTATCACCATATGCTGGAGAAGACCTTGGAGCGTCGAGGTCGACGCCTTTTGAAGGGGGGGGGAGATGATGAGGATATACTATTCCACTATCTCCTACTCCTATTCAGAATGAAGATGTTGCTGCAAAGAACAAGTCCAATGAAATCAGGATTGGACCCATTACAAGAGCTCGTGCAAAGCTGATTGAGCAACAGGTGAATTCACTCTTAATTGAACCTGATGTTTTACTTAATGAGAACTTTATACTACCTAAGTCTATGCATCTTTGTATGATCAGGTTTATTGATAACACAAGCGTTGCGCGAGGAGGAGGAGAGTTGCAGCAAGAAGGACAAGCACTAATTTCCAATATCAACAAGTCCGCGAGGGAGGAGCGGGAGGCAGGCGCACTAGGACGCAATAAGGAAATCACGTATGAGCAAGAGAGAGAGAGATGGCGCACCAAGAATTACATGTTTGAGGTGTTCCACGACGTTTGGACTGCGTGCCAATAAGGCCGAACCATATATGGGTCGGTATGTATCAGTTTGAGTCGAACCGAGTCAGTTTGGGCCAAGTTATGGCTGTTTTTAGGCCCGTTTAGAGGGGAGGACGCCCCAGCCCTCATATAAACCTCCGTAGCCATCACAAGTTAGGTTTTAGACCACGTTAAAATATTTTGGAGTTGTTTCTTTCATAGAACCTCTGGAATTACCCTATGTTCGAATCTGCCAACTATAATTGAGTGTGATCTGTTGTTCCATTGGGAATTAGTAGATTGCATACTACCGTTCGTGGTCACGGCTGCATGCGCAAGAGTGTGGTGTTTTGAATATCCTACAAGGTTCGAGAGCTGTTGCATTGGCATCAGGGATCGAGCGGGAGAGATCATACCTACGCACTAATTATCTATCATCCACCATCACCATCGACAAGAGCTTGCTGAGAAGATCGGGCCACCCCATATCACCATAGAGAATAGAAAAATCATTTCCCTCTCTCCTTATTTCATGTGATCGTTTTCAAAAGGGGTTCAAAATTTTCAAGATGCAAAATCTTGGTAGCTAGAAGTCGAACAGTCTCAACTGATATATTAATTGACCGATCAATGGGTACACCCGAAAGCTTTTTACATAAAACTTTCAAACCAACCTACAATTTATTGCTTGTAGTTCAAATTTGAGCTTTTATTTTGATACATCGACATAAAGTCATTCAACAAGTGGACGGGGTAACCTTCAAAACTCATAAAACATGGGAATCGTAAGTAAAACACATTGGTTCACCTAGCTAATATGTCTAGAAGCTTGGCTTATGGAATTGAGATCCATATTCTTCGTACTTTCTTTACGTTTCAAAAGAATCATCTCGTCATCACTCAGAAAACTGAGAATTTCTTTCCTGATAGTTGGAAACTCACACCGACGACATTGTTTACTACAAGAAGATGCACACATCTACCTCCGAAAATACAATTAATTCAAGAGCAATCTATCACACTTACTTGTAGCTAAAGTTTGACTTAATTACGTTAAATTGACAAGAAGTCACCAAAGTGCGCGAAGTTAGCTAGGAATCCTAGTACTAAAAACTTGGGTATTACGTATAAGAAAGCGTGGTCCAGTTTGTGTGATAATTGGGGCGGTTGCATTTTCTTTTAACCTTGGTAGGTCTCATAGGAGCGAGATGCTTGGGAGTTAACACGGTCGGTGGAAGTACAAGTTACATCAAGGACTTCATAAAGAATGAAAATTGTATCCGAGTCCATGCATTTAGCACAAGGACCCTGAAACTAAGCAATGAAGTACTGTGTTTTGAGGTTTGTGCATACTAGCGTTCATCGTGCTAAAGACTATTAGTAGAATCTTTCTAGATGCTAAGAATGGAAAAGAAGATCCAACGGTTAGCAATGTTTGGATTTGCTAGTCTTGATCCAACTATTAATGTTCAAAGTTAATCTCTACACTATATGTAGTGGTATTGTATTGTAAGAGATAAGAGACAAGATAAAGATAAGATAAGAAGACTGCGAATGGCCGATCTAAAGGTAGGTCTTGTAAGAGCGAGATGCTAGAGATTTAACGCGGTCGATGGAAGTACAAGTTACATTAAGGACCTCATAAAAAATGAAAATTGCATCCAACAAGTCCATGCATTTAGCACAAGGACCCTTAAACCGAGTAATGAAGTACTATGTGTTTTGAAGTTTGCACATACTAGTGTTCATCGTGCTAAAGACTATCAGTAGAATCTTTCTAGATGCTAAGAATGGAAAGTAAGGTCCAACAGTTAGCAATGTTTGGATTTGCCTGTCTTGATCCAACGGTCAATGTTCAAATAAGTTAATCCCTACACTATGTAGTGGTGGTATGCATGGTATTGTAAGAGATAAGAGGCAAGATAAAGGTAAGATAAGAAGTACTGGGAATGGCCGATCTAATGATAGGTCTCATAGGAGCGAGGTGCTTTGAGAGTTAACACGGTGGGTAGAATTACAATTTACATCAAGGACCTCATAAAAAATGAGCATCCAAGTCCATGCATTTAGCACAAGGACGACCCTGAAACTGAGCAATGAATGAAATGTGTGTTTTAAGCTAGAGGTTTACGCATATTAGCGGTCATCGTGCTAAAGTCTATTAGTAGGATCTTTCTAGATGCTAAGAATGGAAAATAAGATCGAACGGTTAGCAATGTTTGGATTTCCTAGTCTTGATCCAACGGTCAATGTTTAAAGTTAATCCTTTCACTATATGTAGTGTGTGGTATGGTACAATATTGTAAGAGATAAGACAGGATAAAGATAAGATAATAAGTACTACGAATGGCTGATCTAATGGATGGCCTCGTAGGCACGATATGCTTGAGAGTGAACACGGTCGGTGGAAGTACAAGTTACATATCAAGGACCTCATAAAAAATGAAAATTGCATCCAAGTCCATGCATTTAGCACAAGGACCCTAAAACTGAGCATTGAAGTGTGTGTTTTGAGGTTTGCACATACTTGCATTGATCGTTCTCATCAAGACTATTAGTAGAATCTTTCTAGATGCTAAGAATGGAAAAGAATATCCAATAGTTAGCAAAATGTTTGAATTTGCATGCCTTGATCCAAATTGTCGTCAAAAATCTCATTGGATGGTTTGTCATATGTTAATTGTGACCCCCCGATGGGTACCTCCAAAAGCTTTGTCGTAGAACTTTCACAGTAACCTAAAATTTACTTATACTAGTTCAAATTTGACCTATTTTCGATAAATCGACATAAAGTCATTCAAGTGGGGGGAGTTAAGTAGGCAGTTTTGAATTGGATCCATAGCACCAATTGTGACCATTGGGCTGTTAGATCCAATGGTTCAGAGCAGTTGATTTCGTGTTGAATAGTACCTAGAGCAAACTCCACCATGTTCTAGAATCGTCATGTCCCCCTTAACCACCCCCCCGGCAAAAAAAATGATAGCATAGTAGGTTGTATTCTCAATATGTGTAGATAGTTATTATTAATATACCTAATGTATGCCTTTTTCTCTAACAAGACTATTGGTTAGTAACAACTTAATGTTCATTAAATCATATTTCATACATTATATACGAGTGTGGCACGTTCCTATGTGTGTGTGTGCGTGTGAAAACTTTGTGATGAGGATATATATAGGGATTATGATGATTCTGACTGCCTGAACTGGAAGGAAATATTGAGTCAAATCAATAATGACTATCAGGTGAATTCATTCCTAATTGAACCTAATGTTTTACTTAATGAGAACTTTATACTACCTAAGTCTATGCATCTTTGTATGATCAGGTTTATTGATAACACAAGCGTTGCGCGAGGAGGAGGAGAGTTGCAGCAAGAAGGACAAGCGCTGATTTCCAATATCAACAAGTGCGCGAGGGAGGAGCGGGAGGCATGCGGACTAGGAGGCAATGAGGAAATCACGTATGAGCAAGAGAGAGAGATGGCGCACCAAGAATTACATGTTTGAGGTGTTCCATGACGTTTGGACTGCGTGCCAATAAGGCCGAACCCATATATGGGTCGGTATGTATCAGTTTGAGTCGAACCGAGTCAGTTTGGGCCAAGTTATGGCTGTTTTTAGGCCCGTTTAGAGGGGAGGACGGCCCAGCCCTCATATAAACCTCCGTAGCCGTCACAAGTTAGGGTTTAGACCATGTTAAAATATTTTGGAGTTGTTTCTTTCATAGAACCTCTGGAATTACCCTGTGTTCGAATCTACCAACTATAATTGAGTGTGATCTGTTGTTCCATTGGGAATTAGTAGATTGCATACTACCGTTCGTGGTCATGGCTGCGTGCGCAAGAGTGTGGTGTTGTGAATATCCTACAAGGTTCGAGATCTGTTGCGCTGGTATCAGGGATCGAGCGGGAGAGATCATAGCTACGCACTAGTTATCTATCATCCACCATCATCATCGCCATCCACTTACTGAGAAGATCGGGCCACCCCATATCATCTTGGTATCAGAGTTCCAGTTACCCCGCTGCACCACATGCACTGGAAGATCAGGAACACAACTATCATCCGTCTGAACACCTGTGTCAACACAAACTACCTTCTAAACACATGCTGCAACGTCCTTGCTCTCAGCAATAAAAGGATGCATTTCAACTGGCTTGTCACTAACAAGTTCCACTTTCTTGTCATCTACAGGCATAGCTGAAGCAATATCAACATTGTCGCACTGCGCATCATGCTCTCCATCCTGCACCTTACCTAGCCCAGGTTTTGGCTTAGCCTTGCGCACCTTCTCCTTATGTACCACTAGCTCCACATCAGACTTTATGTGATCATCCTGCATAGGCTTTAAAGTCTATTGTTTGCCACCATGCACAAAAGAATATGTATTTGCTCTTCCAGCATGTGTAACATTGCGATCATACTGCCATGGACGTCCAAATCACAGCCCACATACCTCCAATGGCAACACATCGCACTCAATCTCATCAACATAATCACCAACTGTAAATGGCACACGCACCTTATGAGTTACCTTCACCATACCGCAACTATTGAACCACTATAGATGCTTAGGTTCAGGAATACGCCATGTGGACAACCCCAATGCTGCCACCATTGCCTTGCTAATGCCATTAGTACAGCTTCCTCCATCAACAATCAACTTGCATGCTTTGCCTTTGATCATACACTGCGCTTGAAATAAATTCCAACGCTGGCGCTTGTCAACTGTCATGCAAGCATCGCCTTGTACCTTGTTGAGTTGCAAATTCAGTCCACTCAATGGTACAACATCCTCTGGAACAATCACCTTGTCCTCTATCTCTGATGGTGCCAAAAATTTAGCACGTAAAAACTTTCTATAGTCCTCCCAAATAGTATTTATTGAGACACCTCGCATACGTGTGTCCATATTCCACCACCCGAAAATTCGCGCATCCTCACGCCTTTTTGCAAGACGAAAAGCGATAGTGTCGTCAAACTGCAGATCTGGAGAAAGATCAACACATAAGTGAAAACCAGGCTTGCATTGTCTCTTCCCATAACTTGTATTCTGTCGAGGTTGCAGTATGTTGGAGCTTCCACTTCAATTTACTAGAATCCCAGCGCACACAATTTTTCAGGTCTAGATAATCATTGTAGACGTCTTGCGCTAAAAAATCACTAACATTACTCTCAAGATCCATCTCTGAACTTGAGCAGAACTCTGACCAAAAATCTGAGTCGCGGAAGAAAAACGTATGACAACAGAAAATCAGCCAGGAGCATACGCTCGTACGTCCACAGAACTGTCTGTGATCGAGCGATAGTAGTACGAGCGGAGCGATCCTTTTTTTCACGCTGAAGGGAGTTTCACCTATGCTCAAGTAGGAACGGCAGGCAGCGATCCCAATTTTTCTTTGAAGTACTACGTAAGGAAAAAAAACCCCTGGAATCAGTCGTTCCAAAACGTGGCGCAATAGGACTCTCCCAAAAAATCGCCGGGCCCTTTTTTCACGTGAAACAACTCACGTACGTGAAGCAACTCACGTACCTTTTTCAAACTCACGATCGAATCTGGAGACAGCGATTTCTATGCGCTGTCATTTTTTCGTACCACACGGAATACAAACCGGACGACAGCTCCTTTCTATGTGAAACGATCGCTGATCCTTTCTCGATCCAAAACAGCGACAACAATGTTTTTTTTTAAACTGACGCACTCACCTACCTGAAACTGGGATTTGGTACCGATCCAAATAGTAGCGATCGGTTTCCTTTGGCTGCCCAGGATTCACGTGAGTTGTCCACTTTTTTTTTAACAAACTTTCTCACGTTCGGATCTAGAAATTGGCCAATCGATCCAAACAGATCAGAACGAGATCTGAACTAGATCGTGAGACGCGGGCGGCCTCTCCTCTTTTTTTATTCCTTGATCGGATCTGGTAACGTAGAATAGAAATCAATTCACTCGACTTGGCTGCCGACGAAGAACACGATCCAATCCGCAAACTTCAACTTCTGATCTGAAAACTGCTTAGGGAAAACAGTCCGCAGATGATCGAAAAACACGCTGTGATCAACGAGAGCTCTGATACCACAAATCCATCCATAGATTAGTTGTTTTTGTCCTATACAGAAAAAGCCACACAAAAATATTAGGGTTCATAGTTCTTTGCCATAGCCTAGATAACACTGTTCGTGAGTTCTAGTTGTTGATCGTAATCCTTTTGTGTAGCCTTTCTTCTAAATCTGAGTCGTAGTTTTTGTCTAGTTTCTTCTGTTTTTGATCTGTTATCCGAGTCCCTAGACTATTTCTAGACTGTTCGTCGTGTTCTTGAGTCTTAGATCTAGTAGATCTGTTTTCTTTTAGTCTCAGGTTGTAGATCCGTTTGAAAGAAGGAGAAAAAAAACAAACCGATCGGATCTAGACTTGTACTGAGTTTGCTTCACGTTGAAGTAAAAAAAATTCGGCTTGCTGCCTCACGCCTGACCGCAGATAGGTCTGTGCTCCAGCGTGAAAGCTAAAAAAAATCCGACTGTCGCCTTACCACAGACCAGTCTGTGCTAGTACGAGAAAAAAAAATTCTGCTGCCATCCTGCCGCGGTAGGAATTTAGGCCGTTTTTCTGCCGTGGCAGAGAACAATTCTCAGGTTGATTTTTTTTCTTTTTTTCTTTATTTTTTTACTGAGTCCACATAGCGTACCTATCCTTGTGAGCCTTAGTAAATCTTTCTTTGTGTCTAAAACTATCCTACGAGACTAGCATGCTTAGTGCTCTGCGGGCTGCTCAGTTTAGCAATCGTGTGCCTGTTTCGTTGAGACATTGCTAGCGTCTCTCCTTGTGCATTGCAACATGAGCGTTCCTCTGACATACCTCACTTTATTGAGCTCATTTTCATAGTTGCAATTGCCCCATTTATCTCCACCGTGTGTGTTTCTGTGGGTCTTTGTCATACGATCAGCACTAGGACTTATTTGCAGTGTAGTTAGGATACCATACCTAGAGCTCCATCATAAATAACCAGTGTGCCCTGCGAGCGTTCTCTATGGTATTCACTTCATCACATCAGTGCATCAGTCTTTGATTTCGAATTGGTAAGCATCACTATTCACTTTGGAACGGTAAGATCTGCTTTCTTGTCAGTTTTTGAGTGAGTTGTGAGTGTGCCACCAAATTTTTTTTGTGTTTTTGCACTAATGTACTAATCATGACTTCTACTAGTGTTGATGTGATGCAGAAATCAGATGATGTTTACCATGACTATTTAGCTGTTGTGGTTGGCATGGCATATGATCCAACTACAATCAAGTGGCGATTGGGAAGTTCTGCCACACCCGCAGAATATCAGATTTGGGAAATAGATATGGGATTTGGTTTTGCGAGATGTCGTACTTTCGATCGCAAGTTTAATGGCCATATAGAATACATTCTTGCTCACCGACGTGTGGATGAAGAGGTAGCTCGTTGGTGGAAGGACGCAAGGATTGTGTATGGTGTCATGGGTAAAAAAATCATTTGGGAAGATTTCAAGCAATTTCTACGTTCTATGTTTTTGAACAACTGCAAATGGCCTCTTCCAGAAATTTTGAGAGTGGACACTAATGAGAAATGTGAGTAGTCTACTAACGTAGTCATGTCTACTCCTAGTGTTGTATCTTGTGATGTGCAGGTTGCTTTTGAAGAAAGGGAGCCGCCTATTTTACAACTTGCATCACACGATCTGGTATTGTCACTTGAGGAGGATGTCGTAGTACCTACTACAGCTGAGAAGATTGTTAATGACATTGGTACTGATTTGGAGCTTCAGCCAACATGTGCAACATATTGTGAGTCTATTCCTTTACTGAAGCCTCCTTGTGATTTGCCTTGCACTACTGTTTCAGCACCATGTGATAGTTTACCGAATTCAAATTTTGATCATGTGGTACTGATAACACATAAGGAAATACTTGCTCGAATACCACCTACTGATATTGTGTATTCCATCATGCTAAATGAACCTATGAGTATGAGTTGTGCTATGGATAAGATTTCTAAAATTTCATTTCTGAATTCTAGCACATATTCTCCTTGTTTCACTTTCAATCTGATTGGTGAATATAGCATGCATGAAAATTTTCTTGTGGATCACATATGCATTACTTGTGATCGAATCGCTGGACTGAAACATGCTGTTTTCAGCCATACATGTTGTGTGTTGACGACTTTGTATTGTGGGATATATGCTAAAATTTGTGATAATATGAAACTAAAGTCAGATCAAGTTGATATAATGCAGCCAACACAAGTAATTTTACCTATGTTGGATCGTTGTAATCTTGCTAGAATAGAACCCAAGTTTTCATATTCGTTGTGTTTGTCCCGAAATTCATTGCCTAGTTGTGCTAATGCTTTATACTTCATTTATATTTGCAAATTGAGTTGCATTTTACATACTAGACAACATGATCATGTTCATAATAATCAGAGTAGCGCAGTTGAAGCATGGCATGATTCAATTTGGTTTTCAGACATATTGAATTGGTTTGCTCTTGTTCACAAATATGATCATAGATCTTCTTTGAGAAAACTGAATTTAATATTGAAGAACATGACTATCTATTTAGTTGTTTTTCACCATGATCATGATTCTTTGTACTTCACTTATACCTGCAATTTAAGTTGCTTGATGTATACTGGACATACTTTTCCTGTGAACAACAATAATACAACATGTTATATATACATATACTTTGCGTACACGTTGTTCTTTTTGTTTCTCCCACTTTCAGCTTACCTAAAGCCGAGGACGGGTTTTCATGAAGAAAGGGAGGATGATGAGGATATATACAGGGATTATAATGATTCTGACTGCCTGAACTGGAAGGAAATATTGAGTCAAATCAATAATGACTATCAGGTGAATTCACTCTTAATTGAACCTGATGTTTTACTTAATGAGAACTTTATACTACCTAAGTCTATGCATCTTTGTATGATCAGGTTTATTGATAACACAAGCGTTGCGCGAGGAGGAGGAGAGTTGCAGCAAGAAGGACAAGCGCT
Source organism: Avena eriantha (assembly GCA_910589775.1). Lineage (NCBI taxonomy): Eukaryota > Viridiplantae > Streptophyta > Magnoliopsida > Poales > Poaceae > Avena > Avena eriantha. The sequence goes on along the minus strand of OU342741.1, from coordinate 271,313,160 downwards.
GATTTCCAATATCAACAAGTGTGCGAGGGAGAAGCGGGAGGCATGTGCACTAGGAGGCAATGAGGAAATCACGTATGAGCAAGAGAGAGAGATGGCGCACCAAGAATTACATGTTTGAGGTGTTCCACGACGTTTGGACTGCGTGCCAATAAGGCCGAACCCATATATGGATCGGTATGTATCAGTTTGAGTCGAACCGAGTCAGTTTGGGCCAAGTTATGGCTGTTTTTAGGCCCGTTTAGAGGGGAGGACGCCCCAGCCCTCATATAAACCTCCGTAGCCGTCACAAGTTAGGGTTTAGACCACGTTAAATTATTTTGGAGTTGTTTCTTTCATAGAACCTCTGGAATTACCCTGTGTTCGAATCTACCAACTATAATTGAGTGTGATCTGTTGTTCCATTGGGAATTAGTAGATTGCATACTACCGTTCATGGTCACGGCTGCGTGCGCAAGAGTGTGGTGTTGTGAATATCCTACAAGGTTCGAGATCTATTGCGCTGGCATCAGGGATCGAGCGGGAGAGATCATAGCTACGCACTAGTTATCTATCATCCACCATCATCATCGCCATCCGCTTACTGAGAAGATCGAGCCACCCCATATCACTTTGGCTTGTGGCATTTATTTAGATCAATATTCTCCGTACTTCCTTTACGGGAGAGAATGATCATGACATCACTCGGAAAATCGAGAATGTTCTTTCCTAGTAGTAGGAAACTCACACCGACGACATTGTTTACTACAAGAAGATGCACCCATCCACCTCTAAATAGACATGAATTCAAGAGCAGTCTATCACGCTTATTTGTAGCTCAAGTCTAAATTAATTTCATTAAATCAATAAAAAATCTTAGCAAGAAGTTTAACCGTACCTATATATCATCAAAACTCTTGGTGGTTTCCCATATATTAATTGACCCCCTCCCCCCAATATATGGGTACCTCCAAGAGAGATCTTTCATCAAACTTTCAAAGCAACCTACAATTTACATGTGGTAGTTCAATTTGTACCTAATAATTTTGATAAATTGGCATAAAATCAATCAAGTGGGCGAAGTTAGCTAGGAAGTTTGTGAACTCATAAAACATGGGAAATTGTAAGTACAACATGTTGGTCCACAATATATGTCTAAAAACTTGCCTCGTGTTCATTTAGATCCATATTCTTCGAACTTGCTTTACGGGAAAGAACAATCTCGTCATCACACTCGGAAAATTGAGAATGTTCTTTCCTGAGATAGTAGGAAACTCATACTGATGGAATTGTTTACTACAATAATATGCACCTATAGACTTCTAAAAATACATTTAATTCAATCTATATCGTGCTTACTTGTAGCTCAAGTTTGAAGTAATTTCGTCCAATTGTCAAGATGCAAAATCTATCTTAGCAAGAAGTTAAATGTATTGTCAAAACTCTTTGTGTTTTGTGATATAATAATTGACCCCTCGATGGGTACCTCCAAAAGCTTTTTCGATAAATATTCAAAGCAACCTACAATTTTCTTAGACACGAGGCTAGTAAATTTCTAAGCTACATATAGTAAGGTCATGTGTAGTATCTAGAAGGAGCTATGAAAACTACTTTTGGTCCAGCATTTAGAACTGAAGTGATTCCCCCCAGCCATGCTAAAAAGAAAAATAGACTGTTATCCACTGACTAGTGGGCCCTCCCAATTTATTCTCTTAGACATAAGTCTAGCACTAGAATCACCTTGAAGAATCTTTTTGTTAGCACTACCCACTCCACTGTTAAGATATATGCTTAAGACTTGACACCGTGCTTGCTCTGATGTCTAGGGCCAATGGGCTCACCACCGTGGGGCCCCTTTGTTATTAGTGGTCTAGTTATATCCTATACCAGCCAACGAATGTTAGCTCTGACTCCTCTAGCTCTTCCTTCTCGATGAAGCCTCGACGCCCGGCTTTGAAGGATGGTTACAAGGGCAGTAGGAGGAGACGTTCCTGTCGATAGTGAGGTGCCTATGGTGACTTCGTCAAGCTCAAGCCCCCCACCGGACAGTCTAAAGACACAATCTTTTGGAGGTGCTCATAGGGGTAGGATGTGTGTTCATGCATTCATAGGGGTGAGTGTGTGTATGAATTTGTGAGAGTGTGCGTTTTGTAGTAGATTTTTGCAAAAATGAGAGAGATGGGCCTTCCGTTTATATTAAGTTTTGCTTGGTTTTCCCAAAGTAATTGTAATGGTGACTGGTGTCTAGGGTCTATCGGCTCACTACCAGGGGCCACATTACTAGTGGTTAAATTACATCCCATATCAGCCAGCGAATGTGAGCTCCGACCCCCTAGAACTTCCTTCGCCACGAAGCCTCAGCGCTCGACTTTGAAGGATGGTTATGAGGGTAGTGAGAGGCGACACTCCCGTCAATATATAGCGAGGTGCCTATGGTGACTTCGTCAAGCTCAAGCCCTGCGGGATCAGTCTCAAGATCTAGTCATTTTGAAGTGCTCATAGGTGTAGGGTGTGCATACCTTCATTCATAGGGGTGAGTGTGTGTACGCATTTGTGAGCGTCTCCGTTTTGTAATGGGTTTTCGCAAAAAGAGAGGGGGGCTTTGGTTTATTTATTTATTTATTGAGTTTTGATCTATTTTCCAAAAGTACTCCATGTAATGCAAGTCAAACTAGGTGAGTGATGTTTGGGAGCCCACGGGCTCTCTAGCGCGGGCCCCAGTTATTAGTGGTCGAGTTAAATCCAATACGGAGTAGTAGCCATCGAATGTGAAGATCGGCTCCCCTACCTCTTCCTTCTCCACGAAGCCTCTACACCAGGCTTTGAAGGTGCACTCTTTTTCCGAGCAATGTCGGCGGATTCAGTCATCCCGGTCCGGCAAACGACGGGGGATCTTGATGCGCAAGGCGGTCGGGTTAGGGTAAGTGATATGGGGTGGCCCGATCTTCTCAGTAAGCGGATGGCGATGGTGATGGTGGATGATAGATAACTAGTGCGTAGCTATGATCTCTCCCGCTCGATCCCTGATGCCAGCGCAATAGATCTTGAACCTTGTAGGATATTCACAACACCACACTCTTGCGCACGCAGCCGTGACCAGGAACGGTAGTATGCAATCTACTAATTCCCAATGGAACAACAGATCACACTCAATTATAGTTGGCAGATTCGAACATAGGGTAATTCCAGAGGTTCTATGAAAGAAACAACTCCAAAATATTTTAACGTGGTCTAAACCCTAACTTGTGATGGCTACGGAGGTTTATATGAGGGCTGGGGCGTCCTCCCCTCTAAACGGGCCTAAAAACAGCCATAACTTGGCCCAAACTGACTCGGTTCGACTCAAACTGATACATACCGACCCATATATGGGTTCGGTGTTATTGGCACGCAGTCCAAACATCATGGAACACCTCAAACATGTAATTCTTGGTGCGCCATCTCTCGCTCTTGCTCATACGTGATTTCCTCATTGCGTCCTAGTGCGCCTGCCTCCCGCTCCTCCCTCGCGCACTTGTTGATATTGGAAATCAGCGCTTGTCCTTCTTGCTGCAACTCTCCTCCTCGCGCAACGCTTGTATTATCAATAAACCTGATCATACAAAGATACATAGACTTAGGCAGTATAAAGTTCTCATTAAGTAAAACATCAGGTTCAATTAAGAGTGAATTCACCTGTTGCTCAATCAGCTTTGCACGAGCTCTTGTAATGGGTCCAATCCTAATTTCATTGGACATGTTCTTTGCAGCAACATCTTCATTGTGAATAGGAGTAGGAGATAGTGGAATAGTATGGATGTCCTCATCAGTAAGTACGCCAGAGTTCATGGTCTCTGTTTATTTTCTCGAATTCAGCTTATGGGTTATCTCCTTTTGGGTTTTTTCTCTATTCTGCCCGTCTTGATCAAAGATGTTTCCTGGGTTCAGATGCCGGCATGTGATACATTGCAAATGTATCTATAATTTTTGATGTTCCATGCTTGGTTTTATCCACTTTCTTGTGTTTTGTTCCAACTTTGGAGTACTTTTCATATGATTTCTTGGACTAACCTATTAACAAGATGCCATAGTGCCAGTTGCCCGTTTTCTACTGTTTTTGGTTCCAGGAAAGTCAGAAAATGAATATTCTCGGAATTGGACGGGACAAAAGCCAAAGTTCCTATTTTACGGAAAGACTCACGGAGCCAAAATACGAGATGGAGGAGGGCTAGGGCCTGGCCACACCCCCCAGGCGCGGGTCACCCCAGGCCGCGCCAGGGCATGGTGTGGTGGCCCCTGGCACCCTCTCGGTCTCCCCTCTCGCCTATAAGAGCCTCCCGATACCAAAACCCTAGATCATCAAGCCTCTAGCCATGAAAAGTTCCGCAGCGCCGCCACCACCGAAGGGGAGATTCGGGGGACAGAAAGTCTCTGTTCCGGCACCCTGCCGGGACTGGGAAGTGCCCCCGGAGCCATCTCCATCGATCTCCACCGCCATCTCCATCACCATTGCTGATTCCCATGATGAGGAGGGAGTAGTTCTCTCTCGAGGCTAAGGGTTCTACCGGTAGCTATGTGTTCATCTCTCTCTATGCATGATCTTATTGAGATCATGCGCTTGTAATCTATAGATCTAACTTGCTACTGAAGTGATTTAATAGATCTCTGCTCTCCCCATGTGTGTGAAAGTGACAGCGTGCTCACCATGGTGGCACTTAGGCTAGAGATTACAAATATTTGTTATGAGTTATATTTGGAGTTGGATATTTCTATGAAATTGTGGTGTTTGTTGGAACCATCTAGTGCTCAAGGTGACAGTGTGGGGTTTTCTAGATGGGAAAGACTTACTTTGAGGTGTGCTGTTATAGTCCTACCATCGATTAGAGTGTTCAACCAGAGAGTAGTTCAGCGTAGTATCATAAAGAAGGATATATTTATACGAGAGTGTTCACTAGTGAAAGTATGATCCCTAGGCCTTGTTTCTAAGCATTGAAACACCGTTTGCAACTAGATCTGTTACATGTTTGTTTGCTTCCATCTTTATTTCAGTTTGCCTTTAGTCTCTTCCACACCATCAAGCTATTTTCTATCACCGTTACCACTTATTATCATCCATACCACTTGTATTTCACTATCTCTTCGCCGAACTAGTGCACCTATACACCTGACAAGTGTATTGGGTGTGTTGGGGACACAAGAGACTTCTTGTATCTTGATTACAGGATTGCTTGAGAGGGATTACCTTTGACCACTTCCTCCCTGAGTTCGATAAACCTTGGGTGATCCACTTAAGGGAAAACTTGCTGCTGTTCTACAAACCTCTGCACTTGGAGGCCCAACAACTATCTACAAGAATAGAAGTGCGTAGACATCAAGCTATTTTCTGGCGCCGTTGCCGGGGAGGTAAGGTAAAAGGTACTCACATCCTCCGATGTGAGTGCTCGAAGTTATTTCCTTTAGATTCTGCAATTTCGTCTTTTTGTTTCTTGTTTTCACTAGTTAGGCTTAATGGAAAACAACAACAAAATTAGAGAGCTTTATAGTATTTATCTTGAGTTAGGACATGAAGTGTTTGAAGAGAAAATTAAAAAACCTATGGAACTTTATTTGCATGCTAATAGCAATGTTGTTAGTATGAATTCTTTGGACACCATTATTGCTAATGCTATGGAAAATTCTAAGCTTGGGGAAGCTAGTTCTTATGAAAATGATCTTTTTAGTTCCCCAACTTTGGAAGATAGCTATTCTATTGCTTATGATGATACAAAACCTCCAATATATGATGATTACAATGATGAATATGATATTTTCAGTGCACCTACTATTGAGGAGAAATTTAATGATTACAATATGCCTCCTATATTTGATGATTATGGTGATGAGAATAATAATGATAGCTATTTTGTTGAATTTGCTCCCACTACTATTAACAAGAATGACTATGTTTATGTGGAGAGTATTAATTCTTTTATGCACGTGGCTCATGATAAGAATGTTTTATGTGACAGTTATATTGTTAATTTTATTCATGATGCTACTGAAAGTTATTATGAGAGAGGGAAACATGGTTTTATGCATCTCAATAATATTAAGTTTCCCCTCTTTATGTTGAAAATTTTGAAGTTGCACTTGTTTTGCTTTCCTATGCTTGTTGCTTTGTGCTTTCATGACTTGTTTATTTACAAGATTCCTATGCATAGGAAGTGGGTTAGACTTAAATGTGCTTTGAATTTGCTTTTTGATTCTCTCTTTTACTTCAATTCATATTTCTTATGTGAGCATCTTCTCAAATTTTCATGCCTAACTTAAAGGCGTTAAAGAAAAGTACTTGTTGGGAGATAACCCAAGAGTTTTAGATGAGTCTTGGAAGTTATTACCTCTGTAATAACCTCTCCTTATCCTTTTTATTTGCTTTTTGTGCCAAGAGTAACCTCTAATGAGAGAGAAGTAATGCTTGGGAAAGTTGCTGTCCCGAAACAGATTTTTGTTCTTCACCGTAAAAATTCGTGAGAGAGCTATGTATGTCGGATTGAGCTGTAATTGTTTGTGCCTCTGCCCCAGGTTATTATCTAACTTTAGTTAGTTCAACACTTTTTGATTTGAGCACAGAAGGTCTTCTAAAAAATTCGTCTTTACCTGCTGGTCTGTTTTGACAGATTTCTGCCATTTTCTGCATTTGCTTCTTGTTGGTTCCTTCTTGAGTTCTTTTGGGGAATTGAGCTTTTTGAGGGAAGTGCTACAGTAGCTAGTGTTCTAATGGAATTTTATTTGGTGTTAGGACTGAACCTTAAGACTTATTTATCTTGAGTGCACTAATGTTGCTAATAAAGATTGTGTGAAGTTTTGTATGAAGGAAAAATTTCAGGTGTATGGAAGGAATGAGTAACGAGATGAAGGATGGACTCAAGCTCAAGCTTGGGGATGCCACGTGTGTCACCCCAAGAAATATCCAAGAAGTACAAGCGTCAAAGCTTGGGGATGCCCAAGGCATCCCCTTCTTCATCAATAAAAAACCCAGGTTTCTTCCAAACACTTCATTTTTATAGTTTCATGCACAGTTGTGTTGTTCTTGGAGCGTCTTTTTCATTTTCATTTTGGTTTTTCGTTTTCTTTGGTTTTCTTAGTTTGCTGAATAAATTGGTTGGACCCCCTCTTTCATACATTGGTTTGCAAATAGTTTGGTTTGGTTTGGAAAAGAGTAGGAAAGTTTATGCTTATGTGGTAAAAAGAGCTTGTTTTTGACTGTGGCCTATGCTTTGTCATGCCATGCTTGATATTGTTTTGGCTTTATGCTTAGTATTGTTTGCTGTAGCATGACTTGTTATAAACAATTGAGATTGCTTAATGTGCCTTGGATGAATCATGCATTGTTTTAGCATATTAAAGCATAGTATTGATATGGGGTGGCCCGATCTTCTCAGCAAGCTCTTGTCGATGGTGATGGTGGATGATAGATAACTAGTGCGTAGCTATGATCTCTCCCGCTCGATCCCTGACGCCAATGCAACAGCTCTCGAACCTTGTAGGATATTCACAACACCACACTCTTGCACACGCAGCCGTGACCACGAACGGTAGTATGCAATCTACTAATTCCCAATGGAACAACAAATCACACTCAATTATAGTTGGCAGATTCGAACACAGGGTAATTCCAGAGGTTCTATGAAAGAAACAACTCCAAAATATTTTAACGTGGTCTAAAACCTAACTTGTGACGGCTACGGAGGTTTATATGAGGGCTGGGGCGTCCTCCCCTCTAAACGGGCCTAAAAACAGCCATAACTTGGCCCAAACTGACTCGGTTCGACTCAAACTGATACATACTGACCCATATATGGGTTCGGCCTTATTGGCACGCAGTCCAAACGTCGTGGAACACCTCAAACATGTAATTCTTGGTGCACCATCTCTCTCTCTCTTGCTCATACGTGATTTCCTCATTGCGTCCTAGTGCGCCTGCCTCCCGCTCCTCCCTCGCGCACTTGTTGATATTGGAAATCAGCGCTTGTCCTTCTTGCTGCAACTCTCCTCCTCCTCGCGCAACGCTTGTGTTATCAATAAACCTGATCATACAAAGATGCATAGACTTAGGTAGTATAAAGTTCTCATTAAATAAAACATCAGGTTCAATTAGGAATAAATTCACCTGATAGTCATTATTGATTTGACTCAATATTTCCTTCCAGTTCAGGCAGCCAGAATCATCATAATCCATGTATATATCCTCATCAAGTATAGTGGTATTCTCCTTTGATGCTTTATTTGGGTTGACTTGGCGCATGCTCACACCATGTTATGACTATCTCAAGTCACCATAGCCTTTATGATCCTTTAGTTTTCAACTTGTAGTATCACTTTATGCTTTGATCAATGATTTTTTTTCGCTCTGCATGATTATGGCCATTATTGCTCTCTTAGTTTGTCGCTCCCAGTCTTTTGCTAGCCTCCACAAGAAAGTATGAGTTCCACTCATGCATCAAACTCCCTAAACCAAGTTATTCCAAAGAGTCCACCATACCTACCTACTAGCTTATGCTATTCCAAGTATATTCATGCTTTTGTTTACCTTCCACTTGTTATGAGAAAACTAGTGATTAAAGCTCTCACGAACTTGATGGCCCACTTTACTTTATTGCCTCTAATAAACTTGAACCATTGGGTCCTTCTTTGTTACGTATATGCTTGCGCTTTATAAGTTGAAATTAGCAGAACCATGTTTCATGGGGAACGCTTTCAACATTGCATGTGTACTTTGTACCCCGTTGATATCATGTTGTTTTGCTTACAGATCCCGGCGGTGTGAAATAAAAGTGGAACTTGTAAGATCATGGAGTTTGTATGTGTGTTAGAGAAACGCCTGGGCCGCTAGCCTAACCCATGCCTAATCATGGTGGAAACTTGCAGCATCACCATAATGAGCACTCTATGAAGCATCCTCAATAAAAACCTATGCAAATAGCAAATAAAAAGATCGCTGAGATGCTCATTGTCAGCTTGCCTTATCATTTTGATTATGGGAAAGCTCCCGTATCATGTGCAAGGGGTACCCCGTTGGCGGTTCTTAATGATACACATATACTTACAATGACAAGAGCTTACTCGTGACTAAAGTTGAGTAGCATGAGGATCGGTCTTCGTAAGTAAGGGCATGAGATTTCGGTTTATAACTTGTCAAGCATATCCTCGTAGTTGTGTCACTTTAACCTTAATCACCTTCAAGATGCCTATGATAGGGGCAATGAGAGCTAAAAGCTATAAGTACCATAATTTTTGGAAGCTCTTTATGAGACTTGAATCCCTACTTCCTTTTACAAAAGGCCTTTCTTCCACCATTATATTGAGTCTCCACCTTCTATCTTTATGCACCTACTTTGAGAGCATAGTGGCCATTCTTAGTTCTATGTGCATTGTCCCAAGACTAGTTGATTGATGCATACTTTGATATTGCTTGTTTTAAACTATTGTATCTAGTCACTATTATGAACTTTGAAGGTGTCATATGCATTTATATTTGCTACTCTATTGAGGGACAAGCTGAATACCACTGTGTTATGTTTTCTTTATGTGGAACAAACAAACGTCTTGCAAAGCATTGTTATTCATGAATCTTTTGTTTGTGCCTTTTCATGTTGCATCATAGTTTCTTTGCTTATTGCTAGAACTTTGTCTTTCATGTTATGATTGAAGTACTATGATCCCAGCTTTGAATGTTTTGCAAATACTTTGATCAAGTCTTTGATGGTGCATGTCACCTCAAAATTATTATTTCTTTTTATCACTTACCTACTCGAGGACGAGCAGGAGTTAAGCTTGGGGATGTTGATACATTGCAAATGTATCTATAATTTTTGATGTTCCATGCTTGGTTTTATCCACTTTCTTGTGTTTTGTTCCAACTTTGGAGTACTTTTCAAATGATTTCTTGGACTAACCTATTAACAAGATGCCACAATGCCAGTTGCCTGTTTTCTGCCGTTTTTGGTTCTAGGAAAGTCAGAAAATGAATATTCTTGGAATTGGACGGGACAAAAGCCAAAGTTCCTATTTTACCGAAAGACTCACGGAGCCAAAATACGAGACGGAGGAGGGCCAAGGCCTGGCCACACCCCCCAGGCGCGGGTCACCCCAGACCGCGCCAGGGCATGGTGTGGTGGCCCCTGGCACCCCCTCGGTCTCCCCTCTCGCCTATAAGAGCCTCCCGATACCAAAACCCTAGATCATCAAGCCTCCAGCCACGAAAAGTTCCACAGCGCCGCCGCCACCGAAGGGGAGATTGGGGGACATAAAGCCTCTGTTCCGGCACCCTGCCGGGACAGGGAAGTGCCCCCGGAGCCATCTCCATCGATCTCCACCACCATCTCCATCACCATTGCTGATTCCCATGATGAGGAGGGAGTAGTTCTCTCTCGAGGCTAAGGGTTCTACCGGTAGCTATGTGTTCATCTCTCTCTATGCATGATCTTATTGAGATCATGAGCTTGTAATCTATAGATCTACCTTGCTATCCAAGTGCTTTAATAGATCTCTGCTCTCCCCATGTGTGTGAAAGTGACAGCGTGCTCACCATGGTGGCACTTAGGCTAGAGATTACAAATACTTGTTATGAGTTATATTTGGAGTTGGATGTTTCTATGAAATTGTGGTGTTCGTTGGAACCATCTAGTGCTCAAGGTGATAGTGTGGGGTTTTCTAGATGGGAAAGACTTACTTTGAGGTGTGCTGTTATAGTCCTACCATCGATTAGAGTGTTCAACCAGAGAGTAGTTCAGCGTAGTATCATAAAGAAGGATATATTTATACGAGAGTGTTCTCTAGTGAAAGTATGATCCCTAGGCCTTGTTTCTAAGCATTGAAACACCGTTTGCAACTATATCTGTTACATGTTTGTTTGCTTCCATCTTTATTTCAGTTTGCCTTTAGTCTCTTCCACACCATCAAGCTATTTTCTATCACCGTTACCACTTATAATCATCCATACCACTTGTATTTCACTATCTCTTTGCCGAACTAGTGCACCTATACACCTGACAAGTGTATTGGGTGTGTTGGGGACACAAGAGACTTCTTGTATCTTGATTGCAGGATTGCTTGAGAGGGAATACCTTTGACCACTTCCTCCCTGAGTTAGATAAACCTTGGGTGATCCACTTAAGGGAAAACTTGCTGCTGTTCTACAAACCTCTGCACTTGGAGGCCCAACAACTGTCTACAAGAATAGAAGTGCGTAGACATCAGCATGCATGGTAGACGCGGAGTGGTATGGCATCGTTACCGATGCAGATCTCTAGCTCTGGTGCGACTGCGCCCTGGCGCCCTGTCACCACGTTGCGTTCGAGGAAACAAACATCGGTTGCAGGTTCTTGGGTTGCAACTACGAATGTGAGTGCTGCACGTTCGTACACTAGGTAGATATACCGCACTCACTTTCGCTGCAGCGCGTGATGATGTCTTTGTGGTTACAGCTCGAGATTTGTGATGACCTTGAAGAGGAGGAGCAGGAGCGCCATCAGATGCATGTCGAGGAGATGGCTGCAGAGTTAACGGATGTCTCCAACTCACTTCACTCAGTCGTAAATAGGATAGATGCTCTTACATTTGGGTAATTAGAACTAGACATTAGGTTCTTAACCAAGTATGGTCCGCAATCTAGATATTTAGCATGCTCATGATGCTTTTGGTGGTTGGCTGTAGATTCGACTAATAATTAAATAATCCCCTTTTGTTACTAGTACTCACCATCTCATAGTACTGCCACGTTAAATTACACTAGGTTAATTAATATGGGAGTAGTTAACAGTCTGCGTCTAGAGTTTGTGGTTACTACTAATTGATCTGGTTTATGTGTTACTGCTATCTCTATCTATATACGAGTATCGCTACATTTTATGCACATTTGTGCACCTCCCCCTTCGTGCACCTTCTTTACCCAGAAGTGTCCACCTTTCCATCGCATCAATGCAATCTCCGGTGAGTCTGCAACCATCCGAATAGTTGTTTAGGTGATTTCTATTTGAAATAATAGATCTATATGCCACATTGGGAAGCTAGGATCACCATGGATGTAGACATGGAATTAGTTATAAGGTCCACTGAAAATAGGCAAGTATATGCTGCCAAGAAGAATCTTATGAGGATGGGAAGCTTGCCCCCTAGCTTTATTTCACAGAACGGTCCTCTGCTGAACAATGCAGAGGTAATTTGCTTCATATTGTTCATAAATAGATTGTTGTTTGCTGGTGTCCTACATTGCTGAGTTCTTTAAATTATATTTTTTGTTAAAGGGGAACACTCCCAATCCTTGGCATCAGATTAATGCACGTATCCTTCTTTGCATTGCGAAGTTGATGTGTTATTTCCTAAAATTTACTAGTTTTTCTGCATTTCATTTAGCATCATGCGCATGTCCCACCCGTGGAGGAGGCACTATCGAGTGACAAGTATTTTTATGTATCCAACTGCTTTGCTGGAATTTCAGTAACCTGTGCTCTGTCCCTGAAAACATTTTTTTCAATAAAGAGCACTTTATTACTAAAAATGTCCCCAAAATATACTGATCATTTTTGTTGCATCATGATTGGCAGAAACGAAGTCATTCTAATCTGTTGCCACTTACTAAGGCCAGGACTGTTCATGTGCCAGCTAAGAAGGCAAACCCTGAAGTACGGCCCTTTGCATGTCGGTTTTGTTTCCCATGTTTGGGAAATATGCCTCTATGGTTCTTTGCCATTTGCGGTACGACTGTGGAGCTTGCACAATGTGCGTAGCTAAATTTGGATTTCCTTTTGTGAAACGAGAATTTGGTTTATTTTTTTTGAAATGAGAATCTGGTTTAATTTTGGATTTGTTATCTGCAGTTTCCACCTTACTCATATTGCTCATGGCGTAATGGTGCTGGTCACTACAAGGATTTGACAATTGCCCATCTCTGAGAGAATTACAAAGCTCATAGACACATGAATTCGTGCCTTCAAGAGAAAGTGAAACACCAGGACGAACAGATTAGGCGCCTGAAGGAAGAAATGTCCACATCCACTAAGCGGATAGCTGATTTGACTACATGATGGAATACATCAATTTCAGTTGCTCATGATGCTGCTGTTGATTTTCAAAAGTTTGTGGCTAACAATTTAGTTCCTGAGTTGTCTGATGTGGATAGCGACGAGTTGGTTAGCCAGGTGTATGACTGGATCTTGGAACAGGTGGGAATGCGAGCTGGCAATCTTTTCAATTCGGCTCTAAAAGAAGATGAGACCCTGACAGAAATTTGAGATTCTCCACACCCATACAGTCCTGATCCTGCAAAATATGAGGAAATCTGTAAATAATATTGACAGCTCTACTTTTATTTTTGAAGAGTTTGGGTATCTTGTGAGGATGACTGTTTGTTAAGTCATGTACTATATCTATTTTTTTGCTCTTCTGGTGTGTGGTGTCCACGAATCTATAGATTTGATGTACTATTATGACATATATATTGGACCTGGCTTATGTGACTATATTTGGCAACAACAGACATCTTATTTGAACTTGCGGTGGTTTTTTATCTTTCAATTTTTTTTCCTTCTGAGATCTGTTAATGATGTTAATGCTAGTAGTGAGTGATTTGTTAGCATGTTTCTGGTAGTAAACCAAAACTTGTAGTTGTAGATTGTGGAATTTCAGGTCGGTGTTTGAACTCTAGATCTTGATGTCATAGAAAGGGTAGGCTTCTACCACCTAGAATATTTTACCCAGCAATTCATTGTATCACACGAATAAGTGCACAAACTTGATGTTTGTAGGTGGGAAACCCAGCAACACAAGTGCACAAACTGGTACCAGTCATGTGGTTGCTACTATTAATACAGCGGGGGTTTCCCCTAAAAAAGCGGGGTTCGCAAAAAAAATATAGTGGGGCGAAAGTTAGTTTCGAGTTCGAGGAAGCTTAGTCGTGTGCCCCTCGACCCCATCGTCGTCTTCTTCGCCTGGCCACCCTCCCTCTGCCAGACCGTCCCTGCCGCTCCACCATTGAACACCACCACACCGCCATTCGCTGGTATGTACGTCCCCAACCTCCAGCCATTACAGGCTTTCTAGAGGATATACTGCATTTATTTTTGGGCATTGCGAGCTAAATAAGCTGGGGAGTTTACATGAAATGGAATCGGTGTTAGCGGATGCATTTGCTGCGTCCGCGGATGCTTGTAAAGCAGAGGTGGATGCTGAAGCAGCACCAGCGGATACATGTGAAGCGGATGCGAAGGCCGATGCTTGTACCGCATCGGAGTCTTGGGCAGTGTTGAGTGATGCTTGGAAAGCAGTGGATGCACTCTCTCAAAACATGATTCATCAAACCCATGAAAGTACTAGGTGCATTAGTAAGACCAAACGGCATGACTAACCACTCATACAAACCGAATTTAGTTTTGAAAGCAGTTTTCCATTCATCCCCTTCTTTCATCCTAATTTGATGATAACCACAGCAAGTCAATTTTAGAGAAAACAGAAGCACCACTCAATTCATCTAGCATATCCTCTAAGCGTGGAATAGGATGACGATATCGAATAGTGATGTTATTAATCGCTCTACAGTCAACACACATGCGCCATGTACCATCTTTCTTAGGAACTAAAATAACAGGAACATCACAAGGGCTAAGAGAAACATGAATGTACCCTTTATCCAGCAACGCTTGTACTTGCTTCTGAATTTCCTTAGTTTCTTCGGGATTAGTCCTGTAGGGTGCACGGTTGGGAAGTGTGGCACCAGGAATCAAGTCCACTTGATGTTCTATACCACGCAATGGGGGTAAGCCTGCGGGTACATCTTCTGGAAACACATCCCCAAAGTCCTGCAAAACAGAAGAGACACCAAGAGAAATAGGGGTCATGTCGTTAGAAACCAATACCTCACCCTTATACATGAGCACAAGTGGCATGGCTGTAGGATCCTCACGAAACTCTCTCATATCCTCCTTGGTGGCTAATATCAATAACCCAGGCACTCTCTCACTTTTCGTTATATCACTCAATTTAGGCTCAATTACATCAGGAATAGCTGTCACGCAATCTCGCGGAGTTGTAGTATCTTCCTTCAAGTTCACCTCTATCTTTTGGCGAGAATCATTCACAATTTCTTGTGGTGTCATTGGCTGCATTGTAATCTTCTTTCCTTTGAATTCCAAGTGATATGTATTGGCTCGGCCATTGTGTTGCACATGGCGATCATAGAGCCAAGGCCGACCCAATAGTAGGTGACAAACAGTCATAGGAACCACATCAAAATCAATAGAATCTTTGTATGGCCCTATTTGAAAGTTCACTCGTACCATATGATTTACCTTCATCTCACCATTGTTGCTCAACCATTGTATGTAGTATGGCTTGGGATGAGGTAAGTATGTCAAATTCAGTTTGGCACATAGTTCCTTACTTGCAAGATTTCTGCAGCTACCTCCATCAATAATGACCTTGCAAGCTTTATTTGGTCCAACTAGAGCTTTTGTTTGGAACAAGTTGCAACGCTGGGATTCCTCTACCGGTTGCACACTAAGTACACGTGAAGACACGACGATAGTTGGTGCACGCTCAGCATATGCATCAACACCACCCTCGCCATCATCAATATCATCATCAGAAGCTTCATCTCCACTTTCTACTTCACCTTGTTCATTAACAAACATAACCTTGCTATTTGGACAATCCTTCTTGTAGTGACCTCTGCCTCCACAAGTATGGCACACCACATCACGAGTGCGTGCAGTAGACATGTTGGAACCCGAGCTAGCAGCAGGAGCAGCGGGTTTTCGAGTATTAGAACCAAACGAAGGTGTACTTGCTGGTTTGGCTGATGGTGCAAACGGAACAGCAGCTGGTGGCATGACAGTGGGAGGTGTAGATCTGGCCAAAAATCTGCTAGAAGATGGAAATCGAGCACGTGACTTTGCCTCTTCAGCCAGCTGGGACTCGGCCTCTCTAGCATGGTGCAGCAGCTCGTTCATTGTCTCATACTTGTGATAACGCACAATACTCTTGATTTGAAGCTTCAAATTGTTGAGGAAACGTTGCATCGTCATCTCTCCTGATTCACGAACATTAGCATGCTGCATAAGCATCTCCATCTCCATGTAGTACTCATCAACTGTCATTGTGCCTTGCCTCAACTGTGTGATCTTGTCAAACACAGAACGCAAAATAATTGGAGGGAACAAAACGGTCCGCCATGATGGCCTTCATCTCACGCCAATCCCTCACAGGAAGTTCATTGTCGTTCCGTCTATTCTGCACAATAGCTTCCCACCAACGCAAAGCGTAACCATCAAATTCTGATGCAGCAAGTTTTACCTTCTTGTCTTCTGGGTAATCAAATAAACGCCAGAGCTTTTCAATCTTCAACTCCCAAGTAATATAATCCTCAGGATCAAGCGAGCCATTGAACGAAGGAATTGAGAACTTGGGCTTGCCCAAACTATCATCAGCTGGATTGTAAGCACGCTGGGCACGTCCAAGAGGAGCATACCCATGGCCATACAGAGGAGCAGCCGCAGGTGCAGGGGGATTTGCTCGTCCCCTGCCACGATGTGGAGCAGCATCAGCCGCACTTCCCTCATCAAAGTCCTCAAACCCATCATCATGTTGTGCCAGTCCGGGCTAGAGTGTTGCCTGAATCGCCTCAATGGAACGCTACAAGGTGGCAAAGTTGACATTCATAGCAGTCAGCTGCATCTGAATATTATTGATGGCTCTAGTATTATTCTCCACAGCATCTTGTATGTCGGTGATATTTCTATCAATAGACTCTCTCCAAGTAACAAGCTCCTCCACCTGCTTTTTCTGTGACACAATTTCATCATCACTCAAAGACATGATTAGTAAGTTATTGCAAAAATCAAAATCAGTATGGTGGAAATTCTCACAACTCACTCACAACTGATAAGAAGGAAGATCTTACCGTTCCACAGTGAATAGAGATGCTCTACCAAACGTAATCAAAGACTGATGCACTGAAGTGATGAATTGAATATCAAAGGTATAGAGAACGATCACAGGGCACACAGGTTATTTATGGTGGAGCTATAGGTATGGTATCATATCTACACCGCAAACAAGTCCTAGTGCTGATCATATGACAAAGACCCACGGAAACACACACGGTGGAGATAAATGGGGCAATTGCAACTATGAAAATGAGCACAAAAAAGTAAGGTATGTCGGAGGAATGCTCGTGTTGCAATGCACAAGGAGAGACGCTAGCTATGTCTCAACGAAACGGGCACAGGATTGCTAAACTGAGCAGCCCGCAGAGCACTAAGCACGCTAGTCTCGTAGGATAGTTTTAGACACAGGGAAAGGTTTCCTAAGGCTCACAAGGATAGGTACGCTATGTGGACTCAGTAAAAAAAATAAACAAAAAAAGAAAAAAAAATTGACCTGAGAATTGGTCTCTGCCACGGCAGAAAAACGGCCTAAAATCCTGCCGCGGCAGGATGGCGGCAGAATTTTTTTTCTCGTACTAGCACAGACTGGTCTATGGTAAGGCGACGGCTCGATTTTTTTTCGGAATTTCTTTTTGGTCACGCTGGAGCACAGACTTGTCTACGGTCAGGCGTGGGGCAGCGAGCCGATTTTTTATTATTATTCCGACTCGCCAAGTAGTACACAACTAGGACTCTTTACTTGGATCGGATCTGACTTGATGGTAGCGGAAAAAGATGGTGAAAAACAACTAGAACAACTAGAAAACAAATCTACGAAGAACAGATCTAGATCTAATCTAATAGAGGAACGCGACCAGTAACTATTACTCGAATACGATGTAATCTAGGCTATGGCAACTCTTTTTGTGAGGCTTTTTCTGTATAGGATGAAAAACACTCTAATCTATGGATGGATTGTGGATTGCTTACCGAGGCAACGAGGAAATCTGATACCAAGATGATATTGCTCACCGAGTAAACCCAGCGCTCGGATACCAAGATGATATGGGGTGGCCCGATCTTCTCAGCAAGCTCTTGTCGATGGTGATGGTGGACGATAGATAACTAGTGCGTAGCTATGATCTCTCCCGCTCGATCCCTAATGCCAATGCAACAGCTCTCGAACCTTGTAGGATATTCACAACACCACACTCTTGCGCACGCAACCGTGACCACGAACGGTAGTATGCAATCTACTAATTCCCAATGGAACAACAGATCACACTCAATTATAGTTGGCAGATTCGAACACAGGGTAATTCCAGAAGTTCTATGAAAGAAACAACTCCAAAATATTTTAACGTGGTCTAAAACCTAACTTGTGATGGCTACGGAGGTTTATATGAGGGCTGGGGCGTCCTCCCCTCTAAACGGGCCTAAAAACAGCCATAACTTGGCCCAAACTGACTCGGTTCGACTCAAACTGATACATACCGACCCATATATGGGTTCAGCCTTATTGGCACGCAGTCCAAACGTCGTGGAACACCTCAAACATGTAATTCTTGGTGCGCCATCTCTCTCTCTTGCTCATACGTGATTTCCTCATTGCGTCCTAGTGCGCCTGCCTCCCGCTCCTCCCTCGCGCACTTGTTGATATTGGAAATCAGCGCTTGTCCTTCTTGCTGCAACTCTCCTCCTCCTCGCGCAACGCTTGTGTGATCAATAAACCTGATCATACAAAGATGCATAGACTTAGGTAGTATAAAGTTCTCATTAAGTAAAACATCAGGTTCAATTAAGAGTGAATTCACCTGTTGCTCAATCAGCTTTGCACGAGCTCTTGTAATGGGTCCAATCCTGATTTCATTGGACTTGTTCTTTGCAGCAACATCTTCATTCTGAATAGGAGTAGGAGATAGTGGAATAGTATGGATGTATTCATCATATGGTCAAAACACAAGCTTGAGGTGCACCTTAGGCTTAAAGATACTTTATAGTTTCCACTATGTATAAGGTGAACCTTAGCGGATTCCACATAGTAGGCCTTATTAAGGTGTGCTTTTTCTCTACTACTATAATGGAGCAGTTTTGAATTGGATTCATAGCACCAATCCTGACCGTTGGGCTATTAGATTCAATGGTTCAGATCAGCTAGATTCGTGATGAATAGTACCTAGAGCAAACTCCACACTGTTGTAGAACCACCATGTCACCAACCCAAATATTTCAAAGCACAGTACGTTGTATTCTCAATATGTGTAGATAGTTATTATCAATAGACTTATCATTAATAGACTCATGAATCCCAACATTTTCAGTCATTGGATCTTCTTTTCCATTCTAGCATCTTAAAGATTCTATTGATAGTCTTCATTACAAACCACTATATAGTGTACGGATAACTTTGAAAGTTGAACGTTGGATCAAGATTCACGAATCCCAGCATTTCTAGCCGTTGGATCTTTTTTTTCCATTCTAGCATCTAGAAGATTCTATTGGTAGTCTTTGGCATAATGAATGCTATGCACAAACCTAAGAACACACTTCTCGATCATACTAGAATCTTCTCCCTTGTTTCTCTAGACCATGTTATCAAAAATTTCATGTGTTAGGTAGCTAATAATCTTTGACTTCTACATGATGATACATAAGGACCAAATATACACCCATACTTTATAGATGTTGATCAAATTTATAATTTTTTGTGCTTTACCAATTATAATTTTATATAGTGATGATATGTCATATGTCTACTATCTGAGGCTCACATGCAAGGCATGTGCAACTTACTAGTTTACACAATGCAGGAGTAGTATATTTCGTTGCTTAGACATATGGTCACCTCTGTCCATGCGCTGTAATGTTAAGAGAATAAAATGTTGGCAGGGGAAGAGGGTAGCAACAAAGAGAAGTTGAAGGCGGTTCCATGTCAGAGCAAAGTTATGATGGGTTTCTGACACGGGGTACTCCTGCGGCCTTACAGTGTACACTCTACTAGTAGTAAATTTCAGGACCAATGCACGCAAAACAAATTGTGTGTTTCCTTTCTCCTTCCCTATGCTCCATCTCTCCTCCCCTTTCCCCTTGCGCACCAGTCTGGCTAATCTCTCTCTCCTCGTCCAAGCCGTGGTGTTGCACACGTGTGCCTTGGTACGCGGCTCTATGTCTCTGGCGTGTTCGGCAGCCGCACGTTGGTGTGGAGTAGGGATGAGGATACATAGGAAGGAAACCACTTTGGTCCTTGGCGGCACAAAAATTCAAACTTTTCCAGTTTTCGAAATTTTCACTAGCTTCCCAAACATCGGGAGGGGAGTTTATTCAAAAGATCGACCAAACATAGGGAGGGAAGGCAATTTTGAACCTATTTTGAACATTGACCGTTGGATCAAGACTGGCAAATCCAAACTTTGAACATTGATCGTTGGATCAAGACTAGAAAATCCAAACTTTGCTAACCATTGGATCTTTATTTCCATTCTTAGCATCTAGAAGATTCTACCGATAGTCTTTAGCAAAATGGATGCTAGTATGCGCAAACCTCAAAACACACACTTCATTGTTCAGTTTCAGGCTCCTTGTGCTAAATGCATGCATGTACTTGGATGCAATTTTCATTTTTTATGAGGTCCTTGATGTAACTTGTACTTCCACCGACCGTATTAACTCTCAAGCACCTCGCTCCTACTAGACAAACCATTAGATTGGCCATTTGCAGTACTTCTTATCTTATCTTTATCTTGTCTTATCTCTTGCAATACCATACCACCATTGTATAGTGTATGAATTAACTTCGAACATTGACCGCTGGATCAAGACTGGCAAATCCAAACATTGCTAACCGTTAGATCTTATATTTTCCTTAGCATCGAGAAATATTCTATTGATAGTCTTTAGCAAGATGAACGCTAGTATCCGCAAACCTCAAAATAGACACACTTCATTATTCAGTTTTAGGGTCATTGTGTTAAATGGATGGACTTTGATGCAAAAAAAAATTATGAGGCCCTTGATGTAAGTTGTACTTCCATCAATCATGTTAACTATCAAGCACCTCTCTTCTACGAGACCTACCATAGTTAAAAGAAAATGCAACCACCCCAATTATCACACAAACTGGACCAATGGTTTCTTTTACGTAATGCCCAAGTTTTTAGTACAAGGATTTTTCAAGCTTCCTAGCAAACTTTCCACACTTCAGTGACTTCTTATCGATTGAACGAAATTAGGTCAAACTTGAGCTACAAGTAAGCGCGATAGATTGCTCTTGAATTAAATGTAATTTTGTAGGTAGATGGGTGCATCTTCTTCTAGTAAACAATGTCGTCGGTGGGAGTTTCTAACTATGGGGAAAGAAAATCTGAGTTTTCTGAGTGATGACGAGATGGTTCTTTTCTGTAAAGAAAGTCTAAATAATATGGATC